>VOMN01037729.1:0-20670 GCA_014899125.1 Orchestia grillus
ATAAGCTTTCAAAAAAAGGGGTACATTTTTTTGGAACACTCTGTATAAGCATCATTTGAGTGAACAAAATATTACTTGAACAGTGCACTTGTGTGTATATTCACCCTTGTCTTGAAAGAAACAATAATAATTTAAAACTAATCTGTTATTTGTGAGGTTACTCAAGATTGACAATGATCCTTACAAAGTTAATTTACTTCTGATCTTATACCGTTCAAATTTTTGTAATGACACTACATTTAGCTTTGAATGAAAACCTAGCTAGAGGCTAAAGTATACTTGCAATAAGACTGCAGCAAACGTTGTAATAAAAGCTAGCAGCAGTTTTTTGAATTGGTAAAGTATTGTATCATTGGCCATTATAGCGTCAAAAAGTCACTCGCTCTAGTTGGTGACAGTTGGAGCACAGTCTGACAACCAGCCTGAGGTTTAGTTTATATGATAACTCATTTTCTGTATGTGATCAAACTAATTCTTGAGAAGCTAAAGAATTCACAGTTTTATTACAAAAATCATTGATAAATAAAAACGTTACTGTTTCTATTCTACCAGAGGAAATTTGAGGAGTTTTTAAAGACTACCTCCAGACATTAATATGAAGAATGAAGGAAAAATAATCCGAGAAGCACAGGCGTGAAAAGCCCGAATAACTAACCAGGACCAAACAAGAGATCCAAAGATTGTCAGCTCGAATGTGGTGCTATCAAACACGTACTAGTAGGGATAGCAGTGCTTTAGTAACTCCAGACTATTTCACACTGAATTAGGAGGGACCATAAAGTAAGGGCTTAGGAGAACAGGAAATCTATGCACAAGGTGTGTTCCCACACAAGATTCCCTGCACCCAGAAACAGCAATTTAAGGGAGAGGAAGAAAAGATAAATTTTGTTATTAATCATTGATGTGCTGTAAATTGAATGCCTTCATTTCTATATAGGTTGCCCTAGAAGCCTTGTAGCTTATTCGGGCCCACATGTGATATACATCCTGATCCCGGTTCTGCGTCATTCCTCATTTGATTGTAAACCTGTATCTGACATAAATTACTTGTTGTAAATGTTTACAACTAAAAATATTAAATGTTTATATTATATATATAAATGTTTATATTATACATGTAAATGTTTATATTATTATATGTAGAAATAAATGTTTACAAATAAAGCAGTGAAGAAGGCATGAAAATAGAAATTAGCAAAGTAGATACAAAGAATAGAAGCCTCAAAGGCTTAGCTAAATCTGAGGTACCGTTGAATGGATGAACTCACTAAGAACACTTCCTCTGCATGAACACAAGTTGTACACACTAACATGACAATGAAATACAATTGGTAGTGTACAAATTATTTTGTAGAAACAAGAATTGGGCTCGGTCATGTATGATCACTTAAATAGAGAAGCTGTAGGGTTGCTAAAGATTCTCACTAATAAATTCTCCAGAAATACACAAATATTTGACAAAAAATAAATCTTCAACACAAAATATACTCAAAAACCTCTTTGAATCATTTTTTCGTAAATAGCATTCAAGCGAACATGACTGCAGATAAAATTCGAAAAGCTAAGGGCCAAATTTTTCTCACCAACAGAATGAATCAAAATTCAGACACCCCTCGAAAGATTTATTTCTCATTTGCTAACCTGCAGAATGAACCAAAAAGCACCCACTCTTCAAAGCGTAAATTCTTTAATTTTGTACACAAACCAAAAAATGCGCCCACTTTTCAAGGCACAGATTGTTTAATTTAGTTCACAAACAGAAAACTGCACCCACTCCTCAAAATATTTAATGACCTAATTTTGCTCACAGAAGTTTGTTTGTTACTTATAGCATTCCACTTCAAACAGCTGCCGCCAATTTTTCCCACATTTGCAAGTCTTATTAAAAATATGTCTACATGAGACATGTTTTTCATACAGAGGGAGCATCTCACTTCATGAAAGCTCAACAAACTAAACCAAAGGCTCAAATTGGCTCACCTGTAGAATGGAGCGTAGAAGCATTAGGCATCCCCGTGGGTCTCAACTTGGGCATGCCCCCAGCAAAAAGGCCAGCTAGTTGTGGGGCTCCTCCATTGGCTACTGCACTAGTGTTGTTCGCGGTGGGCGTAGCTCGAATGGCGTTACCTCGGGGAGCAGGAGGTCCTCCAAGGCCCCCTACTTTGCCTGGAAATTGGATTGCAAAATTAGGGATGGAGTGCAAGATGCTCCCCAAGTTATGCAGAAACTTGAGATTTGAGAGAATATTTGGGGTTTTACCTTCTATTTTAAAAGCTCAAAAAAGAAAAAGTTGGCCTGTTAAGACCTGAAAATATAAAGTTCTTTCATATAATGTAGAGAACATACCCTTATCACAATTGAAATTTGGAGTAATTCAGAAACGCAGTTTATATGAAAATACAAATATGATCAAATTCAATGTTTCTTAGCAAGGAATAATTCATACATGGGATTTGAATCAGAATTTGTGAAGGATGTTGGCCACTTTAGTTTAACCAGCATATAGGAATAGTTAGTTCATAGTCTGTACTTCAGTCTTAGAAAGTAGCAACTTTTTAGTTATATCACATGATAGTACTTGATACACTGGCATTTTAAACGCATATTCCTGAGGGAGAAACAAATTACTGTTTGTGTGTGAATGCAGAAACCTTTTACTGCCACTGCAGGATAACAGATGGTTCATAAGCAAGAATTAATCCAATGGAAATCGTGCATACCAAATTGCAAAAAATTAAGATAAAGAGATTGAATTGAAACAGTTTCCCCTACAGCGGTATGGCCATACAGTGCTTCTCTTGAAAGAAATAAAGAAACAAAGCTCATACATTGGAAATTGAAATCAACCACATTATATTTGTTAGTTTAAAGAGTTCCCTATCGAAATCAAGTGTGACACAAAGAGAGTGAAGAGAAAAAAGGACCATCTAGTATGGACTGTAGAAAATATAGAATCTATGTGCAGATGTGTCCCCACACTGGATTCCCTGTGCATAAAAACAGCAAGTTAAGAAGGAAGAGATAGCAAAGAAGGTGTAAAAATTTAATAACACAAAGTTGACACAAAAGATAGAAATCCCAAAGGAATATCTACAGCTGAGGTACCCTGATAGTGCTCCCATGGGGTTGCCAGTTCTCATAGCAAAGGATAGGCAGACCTAATTAAACTAACCCTACTGCCTATTCTGTACCCCCTGGAGGGAAATGAACCAGAACAGAACTTCAATATTACTTCAGGCAAACTAGCAGGAGGTGGCCCCACAATATGTGGCAGGCCTACAGGCTTTTCTAAGGACACTAGCTGGTACAGTTGACGCTCGCATTGTAACACCACCAAAAAGCACACTCCTCTGCAGGATCAGAACTGAGTTAAGTAATTCAAGTCAACAAGCACTATCAAGGCCAGTGCAGTGTTGGTCTATAAATCCCCAGAAATTACTATTGACACTCATTTGCAGGCCTTTTCACCTCCAATAAGCAAGCAACCTCCCTTTCATTCATTTGGCCCAAAAATATGAGCATTCTGTCTTGGGTTCCAATTGCAACAATTACACCCTGCTGTAGCAAAGTAAAAAAGTTACTATTTGCACATTAGCAAACTACCTGCAGAGGTGATATTGACGTACCTATACGGCTTCAGCACTGCCTATGCACCTAAAACAAAACTACCAAGAGCAGGTGATGATGCTTGTGATAGGACTCGTTCAGCACTAGCATTCTCAACCAGCAGCACGGCATCCAACACTGATCACAGCACATGGCAGAGCACAGACAGAAAATGCAGCAAGAGCAAGGAGAAAAGCCCCCACAAGACTGAAAGCATCAGAGATGAGCTATTTTGATGTAAAATGCAATTTGGAAGTGATATCTAATGCTAATGTCTTCTTCTCAGAATTCATTTTGAGAAGCTTGATAAAATAACAAATAAGGCTCAAACTAGACCCTTGAGTTCCAACTGTAACCCTACAATGCAAGTCGGTTTATATGTTCAATGAAGAAAATGTCATCTATGTATTTACTTGCACAAGATAATCCTTGTGGTTCAAACAAAAACATGTACACCTCATTCTTCAGTTCAATCTAACATTTATGCTTACCATACAACTTCATGTATTGATCCATTTATTATTTTTTAAAAATGCATCGGAACATTTACACAAGATTGTTTCTATACAGATTTCAACTAAGAATAGTTTCAGACTTTAAAATCTAGACACAATCAAAACGTATTTACCACACAAACCAATAAGTTGTATTAGAGAAAATAGAAACATGAGCTTGGATAAAAAATATGAACTCAGGTACAAGGCGTATTATGAAATAGAAACCCACAAAAAAGAAAAGAGATTAACATATTGACTGCGATACGACCCACCGATGGGTCGTTTTGCCCCTCGGAAGATAGCATCACCGCAACCAACGTGTTAGATATCATTACATAAATGATATTTTCTTGTTGAATGTGTGAATTAGAATGAAAATAACATGTTCAAAATCTTATATTAATGAGTTTATCAAAGCTGATTGTGGTAATTTGAAATTTCTAAATGGGTCATTTTGACCTGTCATTCTAGGGTTGGAGGACCATCACACAGCACTGAGGGATAAAAGGCATCACATGCAAAATACTTCAGATTAAATAACCACTAAGAAGCCCTGCTTGCTTGACAGCAGCAGTGGTAGGGTCTATGAAAACCAAGCAGCCAACTAAGCTCTACTGAGAAGTATTTTACCTTGGCTCAGAATATACAGTTTATATTTAGCAGTGAAACGTGCACTGCACAGAAAGTAAAACCAAGCTGAAATACAAGAGTAGCTAAGCAAGTGAGGCAGCCCACCATAACCCAGACAGTTCACACAGAAATAGAAAAGAGATAATCCAATTTTGAAATGAGTACCAGAAATTTTTGTGTCACAGAAGCTTCAACAGCACTTGTACAAAGGCAATGTTTCTTCTATCTCAAAGACATAATGTAGAAGGTAAAACACTTTCATACATTAAAAAAGAGGAGATACCCCACAAACAACACCTACTCTGTTCACACATAGAATTCTATGCATCATAATAACCTATAAGTCATTAAGGAGCAGCCTCACAAAACCACCGATACACTAATTCCTCAAGGTCAAAATGTAGTTGTAAAATGTGGAGATAAATTCAGATATTACAAGTGTCAGAATTTTTTCTACCTCTACTAATACCATTATATCATACAGTAGAAAGCAGCATCTCCAACACCCCAAGACAACTACACCAATTATCTTCTCACAAAAAATAATATCGATAAAATAAGGAACCTTATAGTCTTTAGAATTGAAAAATTCAGACATTATTAAAGAGCAAATAAATGTGCCAGTTGCTAGTACCAGTCTTTTTTATAACCCACAAGATTATAAAAAATGGGTCAATGACAGCAAATGTATGAAACTTCAAAATAGAACTTACACTAACTTGCTACCATCTGTGTTATGTCTACTGTAGGTATTGTAATATTAAGTTTATCAAATATGGTTTCTCAGAAGAAATGTTAAAACTTTGGTCTTGTAATCTATACTTTTCTCTCCCATAACACCTAGTAATAAATGTAGTGTACAGAAACCTCTGTTTAGGAACAACCTCCCACTGACAAAAACTTTCCATTTAAATAAAAATTTGTCAAAAGATTTGAAGGTTTCCACTGAAGAATTTAGCCCATTCATAATAGCAAGTCAAAATTAATAAGTGGAAAGTAATTTTCAGGTGACAAGTTTTTGCTTGCATGGCAACTTTTTTGTAAACAGAGGGGCTAGTGTTAGTTGAGGTTCCAGTGAACTACATAAGTGAACCTCAGTTATTCATTCAGCAATTAGAACTGTATTAAGCTATAAATAGAAACTATTTGCAAACCTATGTATATCTGCAATAAGACTGCAAATAAATTTTATGGAAAAACTAGTAACATCCTTATTAAATGGAACATAGATACTCTTTTGGTCACTAAAGGGCCAAATGAACTTAAAAAAAACATAAATCTGCCACTGTGGTTAGGTGGGCAGGGAATACAAACCAGAACACCATAGATTTGTCAGATAATAAATGATTACATGAGCAATAGGTGAAGTTCAGTGATCCATAGAAGGAAATAATTTAAATGAAATGAATGAGGGAAAAAAGCCATGTGATAAGATCATCTCAATAAAGGTTTCAGAAGAACAAATGGCATAGTTTAACAATCACAGTATAAGATAGTTTAGAATAATAATTACAACTAGTAGGGCCCATGAAAATTTCAGAGAAATTTAGATAAACAAACTTAAGATAAACCATCCCATGAGAAGTGGTCTTAAGTGTTGGACAGAGGTTAAAGGTTCAGGGCAGAGATAGACCAGTCTTGGAAGCAATTTTCTTCTTGATGATTCGAGTTGTCTGAACTCTATTAAGGAAACTGAAAATGTGCCTCTAAGCCTGGCTTTTTATCGCAAAGCATGCAACTCGTACACAGGGAACTGTGCTTGAGACCTGAAATTTAATTTATAAGTGGTGAAGCAAGACGGAACGGTAGGTAGGTAGGTACAAGCGTATTGATATATAAATTATATCAGCAAATGAACTATATATAGTTGAAAAAAATTGACCCAGAAATGAGCTTCCAAAAAGTTATAGGCAAACAGTTCTAAGTTTATAGAAGGAAATACTTTAAAATTTATTTTAAATTTAAACAGACCAGCAAATAATCACCACTTGATGAAACCATCCCAATAAAAGTTTCCCCAATTTCTGAAGATGACTAAGGAACAAAACTAAGCTTTTATCATACTTGTACTAGAGTAACCATATAGTCACAGCATCATCAAATGTAAAAATTCTTGCAAGCTAGTAAATCTGCATGAAAGAAGTATAAGGACGATGAAATAACTGCTTCATGAAGTGGTGGATGCAACACCTACTATCACGCCCTCATCACTGATATACCAAGGCACCCATGATGTACCTGACAAGTCTTAAACATATTTTTGAAATTTAAGAAAAAAATGTGCTTAGAATAATGTGGGATGATTACAGTTAAATTGACCTGGAACCAGAGGCTGGGACCTGTCATTGGTGACAGTTCTCTTGAGCCTGGTCCCATTCCTGATGTCGGACAAGAGGGCACTCTTATCTGCCCCACCCCCGCCCAACCTGGGGCCAGGACCCTGCCCTGTGCCTCGGTTTGCTGGCAAGCCTCTCCCTCGCCCCATCATGGGAGGCGGTGGTGGAGGGGCAGACATTCTGTATCTCTCTTCTCTCTCAAGCTCTGAACAAACAAAAATAAGCTCTAAAAATAAAACAAAGTATAGCAGAAGACCTCTAAAAAGCATGGTGGAAAATTAACTCAATGCAGGACAAAATGGCACATTATGAGGTATGGCAGTGCTAGGGTAAAAACTAAACATTTTAGTACGTAATTTACAGATTACACAGCTACAAAATTAGACATAGGAGATATGTGAGTTGTAGTATATTCACATTTCTGATAATAAAAAGAAATTAAAACAGTCAAAAACTCAGTTTTTGAATACCACTTTATTCAATTTGTTGCTGACCATTTCCCTCAAGATTTTTGGATAGATCAACCAAATTTACAATACAATGGCAAATATTACTTCATTGTCAAAACATCAGAATATTATCCGATTATTTTGATGTAATAATTACAAAAAACTGAGGTTCTGCTGCAGGAGGAATTTACTCTCTCAAGACAAACAATAGGTACACATGCACACCTGTTCAAACAGGATTATGGATTAGGCAGCAAAAGTGAAAATTTTACTAACAAATAATTCTGTTGGGCAATGGTACATAGGAAATTTCTTTCAAAATAAGAAAAAATAAATCAAATTAGTTGTTATTCAGTATCCAACATGAAAACTTCACATTCATTTAATTAAACAAAAACCTTTCCTCATCATAACAAGTTACCATCACTCATCACCAATGAGTTGCTCACTACACTGAAATGCAACACAAGCATAGTTGCATAACTTCCACTGTAGTACACTGTCACCTCCACTTACAAACACCTCACCACTTGAAAAAACTTTCCACGTAAACAATAATTTGTTTCCACTTACAAATTATTTTTGACTTGGGATTTATGGGCTTAATTTGTATAGAAAGTCCTCCATCAGTGGAGGGGGGGTTTATAAGTTGAGGTGCCGCTGCATTGAGTGGCTGTTAAATATCCAGCTGCACACGTCTCTCACTGTACATATCATTAGTTCGAAAATCAAACTGCACCCAAACTCACACGGATATCAGACATTTAGTCGTACATTCCCAGGGCACATTCCGTGTTTCCAAAATGTAATAAAAATAATGAGCCACTTATAACTTGCAATTCAAGAGAGCTATTAAGAAATCAGGTGTCATTAACACTATTTAGGGAATAAAATACTACATGGTATTGATATTTTTTAGTAACATAATAATAGACCATCATTACTTTGAAATTTTAATATAAATTATGTGCGTAACTTATGTTATGTATAGATAATCATAAATCAGAATGAGCCAAGTTCCTATAAAAAATATTCCAGTATATACTAAAACACACATATTAAATATAAATTAGGTATTTTGCTACATAGAACTTCCAACTGTGAACATGGCAACAATAGACATGTAGTCTGTGAAATAATGAGTATGAGTAGTAGTAGTAGAAGCAGCGCTTCAGCAACTCAAGACTATGTCGCACCAAAAGAGTAGGGACCATTTAGTATGGACTTAGGAGAACGGGGAATCTATGCACAGGGTGTGTTCCCACACAAGATCCCCTGCGCATAGAAACAGCATGTTAGGAAGGAAGAGGAAGAAAAGACAAATAAGAAATAGCAAAGAAGGAATGAAAACGGAAAGAAGCTTTTATTCTGTGAAATAAAAAATAAGTTACAGGCTAAATAAAAAACAACTTGAAATTCAACTATACTATACACATTGGCCTTCAATTCTTTCAACTTATGAAGCCTAATTTGTGCATAAACACTAGTGCTATACTCTTAACCACAGCAAGAAACAAACCTCAGAAATTTCCCTTTCAGTAGGACTGCATTTATACAATTGAGTTCTACAGCTTAATTGATGTATCCTAAACTTGACCATGGGTACAGACTGCTGCAATACAAACAATATTTTAATTGTGCAAGTCAAACAGTAAAAAATATAAAATGTAATATCAGTGAACCATAAATTCAAAATCAAGCAAATTTTTCAACAAAATAATATACAGAAGTTCAACATCTGAAATTTTTTAAAATAATTTCAAATATTCTCAACCTGGATACCATAGCCTCAACTCCAGGCAAGCTGAACCAGCTATCAACTGCTCTCATTCAATAAGTTCATGGTTCAGGTCAAGCATTACAATCAACATTCATATAAAATTCAGAAAGTAATAAAACTCTTATCAGCAGCACCATATATTAAGAATATCTCTCAAGCTTGCACATAAGATAAGGAGCTTTGCTCTTATCAGAGATGTCTATCACTCACAAACAGCACTACTGCAATTAGATGTAATGAAAAAAACCTAGGTCTCAGTACACAGAAACTTTAACATACAAACAATTTTCTACTTACAAAAAACTGGTTATACTATAAAATATTTGACAGAAAATTTGTTTCCACTCATGATTGATTATGACCCAAGAATAAATATTGGCTGAATTCATAGACAGAAAGAAACTTGCTGCCAATGTTTTACAGAATTACATTCCTGTACACTAAGTAGTCCAGGGATGTGGGTCCAAAGAAATTTTTCTGGCTCTAGCTTTTTCTTTATGATTTTGTTAGACCCCTCGGACCCAGCTCCCACCCCAGCATTGCTTTTACACTTGTGCAAAATTATATTAATTGATGACTGTCTAAAGCTCTTGCCTCCAGTTCCAGCTAAGTGAAATGTGCCAACTACAGCTTCAGAAAATGTCCCCCTCATTAAGTTATGCCCAAGACTTAGTGCATCCCAAGTTTTTGAACGATCCAGTTTTTATACAATTTTCAACAAAATTTTGTCCCAGTTTATGTGAGAACACATTCTTTGTTATTGAAACTATTGCTTTGATCAATGAACATTTTGTTTTCATCAAACATTTCCAAATGAATTAGTCACAAAACCTGTAGTTCAGCTTTATCTTCATATCAATCTCAAATTCTCAGATGTAAATTAGATTATTAGATTTTTTCAAGCTTCCTACCCATATGAAACGTGAACCAAAGAGAGCAACAAGAAGGGACTCTTCTATGTCAACTATAGAGAAAGGAGAATTGCTGTACAAAGTGTGTTCCCACACAAGAAATGGCAAGTCAAAACTGAAGAGGAAAAAAGGACAAATAAGAGATAGCAAAGAAGATATAGAAATTGAGATATGCACAGAAGGCACAAATGATAGAAGTCCAGAAGGCCCATCTATAGCTGAGGTAACCTAACAGTAGTCCCTAGGGATGCTAATTCCCAGAGCATACAATGGATAAACCTAACTAACTTAACCATATCACCTATCTTTTGTCCCCTGAGGGGAAGGTAGAGAGATTACTAGAAATGGAACATCACATAAATTTGGAGTTGCAAAAGTGCATTCATATTATGATTGATCATATAGCATTCCCAAAATGTGACAAATATTATATTAAATATCATGAAACTGAGTTACATATATACATCATGTTATTCTTCATAAACACCATAAATCATTTGTGCAATATTTAATAAACAACAATTAAACTGTGGTGATGCATTTTTTGAGACTAAATAGAAGATCTAAAATAGAATAAAGAGAATAAAAATAGAATAATGAATAGAATGAAGAGAAAGAGAATAGAATAAAGAGCAGCAAAAATGCAGGAGCAGAAGGATGTCAGAATTACTCAAAAAATTGAAGTAATATTGTCACACAGGGCAAATTCAGGACATTTTAAAGTTTTCTGTTTATAGCTTCATACTATTCACAATTTCAGCAGTATGTTCCAGTCATTTTATAGGTCTTCATTAAGGCTAAGAAATGGTAAATACATAAGAAAAAACTGTAGCTTTTAACTGTACGTCCTAATAAAAAAAAACATTCTAAATTACCCTGGCACCTCAAATATCAATGTAGAGTATGCAAGGAAAACAAGAAATGAGGTCTACATAGCTATGTACAACATGAACTTGCTGCACTTCACCATGTTCAGCACAACAGAACAAAATACAACAGCTTGCTCAGGGTTCTAAAGAAGGGCAAGCGTAACTCAATGGTCATATAAATAATTTGATCAGAAAATTAAAAATTTGAACTACTATTTCAGTTTCCAGTTTTTTTCACAATGCTGTTTACAGAATGAAAATGTTATGCTGAGGAATTGAATTCAATCATAGATGACTTTAAAGTGTAAATGTTAAGCATATCAATTAGTTGTGGCTTCCAAGCATCACTGACCTAAGTTTATCCATCAGGAACAGAACATGGTTTTGATATATTTTGATGCCTCCAACAGAAACATGAGATAACAAAAATTAGGATTCATTAGAAGATTGAATAGTTTTGTCTCTACAAAGTATTTTTCATGGAGAACTAGTACCATAGATGCAGGTACAAATCCAAATTATCTATGAGATGCAACATACAAGCAGTAAGTGGCAGGTACTCTTGGTCACATTTAGCACCACTAAATCATGAGAGCTTCCCATCTGCTCATAATATAGTTAACAGAGTATCATCATTTAGGGTACAAGAAGAGCAATGCCCATGTTAAAGATGCAAACTCAGTTTGAACTTTGAAGTAACTAAATTTATAGCACTCTTTGAAAATGAATAACAAGATCATAAGGGTCAGACATACATTTCGATTGAAGGATTTCAAAATGTTTAGCATGAGAATTGATCAAAAGATTATATTGTTTAAATGAACTTGATAAGTAGAGGAGCAGAATTTCAAATTAAATTTATTAGTTCAACTTTACATTGATTAGCAGTAGTTTTCCATGCTGTAGATCATTAAAATCTAAAAAAAGCTGTCCATTGATGTGAAATGTTTATATTATGGTCTCATTAACCTACCACCACTAAATATTTCCAAAGGCATGAGAATTGACTGGGACTTCTTGAACTTTTACAATTGGAATATGAAGAGTGTTGCCAAGTATCCAGTAATTTTAAACAGCATAGACAACAGTACTGTACATATAATGCTCAAAAGCGATTTAAAATTACAACTAAAAATTGTGTTGTCAACTGCAAAGAATAAATATAATTGTGGTCTTCATTCCTGAGCTGGTGATGAAGTAGGTAGTTCTGACATAAAGAGATGTTCAAAATTTTGAAAACCATTTGCAGTTCATAGAGAAACTTTTTCATAATATCAATAATCAATGGACTTCTAATTTTACTAGTAATTTATGATTGCTTTCCTCTCTGAGCAACCAAAGCAAGTTAATATTTCTCTCCAGTGCTAGCCAAACAGTAGACAGTTGATGAAAAATGATTATATAACAAGAAACTCTAGCAGTGATTTTATGTTCTAAATATTAGCTAAACACAATGCAGGCAAAGACTTTTAGATCTTGAATTTTAAAGAACAATCAGATTAATCTCTTTCTTGTAGGTTTTCTGCTAAAATCATAGAACTTTGAAATTGCTTTATTTGCCTATTCATATAGAAAATTTTAGTATAATTGAAATCCACAAAATAAAGATCAATAAAACATATTAATTTTGAGTTAAAATTTTTCTTTTTCTGAAAGTTTTGAGTAGTACATTGCACAAAGTTAACTTAAATCAAATCATGACTATACAGTATACTAAAATGGTTACACAGTTTTACAAGTTATGAAAAATCAACTTCTAATCCAAAATGTTTAATGGCATCAAAGAGATAGTAGTAGTAGGGATAGGAGTGTTTCACTAACTCAAACTAGCTTACACCAGAAAAGAAAAGACCATCAGGTATGGACTTGAGAGAATGGGGAATCTATGCACAAGGTGTGTTTGCACACAAAATCCCCTGCACATAGAAATAGCTAGTTAAGGAAGAAAAAAAAGATGAAGAATCATTAAAACTTGGTGTATCAACAAGCTTTATTAAAAAGTCATCAACCTCTTGCCTGAATATAACTTCAATGATGTTTGCATACCAATCAATTATATTCAATTGCCATGAAAGTCATGAAATTTGTAAGTTTCAACTTCCAAGATCCATGGACAACTGACACAAGTACAGAAACATCCTACCCAAATCTATTTTGGTATCTTAATAAGAATAAAATAATTTCAAAGTAAGTTGTTTGAGCATGAGATATACATAACTGAACTGTTATAAACTTTAGACCAAAAAATATATACACTTGGAATAAAAATAAATTCAGTGCGTGGACATTGTAAAGCACCTGACAATTCCAGGTGAAGTTACACCACTCTTTCAAAGAACACAATTGCCTCATGTAAATAGAGCGACGGTAAACTTAGCACCTTGTTCAAGAAAGGCCCTGACACCAATCACGCCACACGGACAATTAAAATTAACAACGGGATATATGATATCATCTCAGGATAGCCTCCCGTAGTTAGCCTTGACACGCCATCGAGTAAACAGTGATTACCTCACGATTGAGACACCGAAGATTATCTTGATGAATATCTTACAGATTCAAAATTCATTATACTTTTAAAAATATGTAAAGCTAATCGCCAAGGCACGGACCACATGAAGAAAATCGTAATAATCCTAACGCAATAAATGAACGCACATCAACACGGAAACTGCTGAAACACTGAATCAAAGATAACGAGCTGAAGGTAGAACTTTCTAAACGTAGTATAAGTTACAACCTTTTAAATTCATTTTTAAATATGAATTATGCATTAATTTCTTATTTATAAAAATGAATTAAAATACGTAGTCCTTTTATTCTCATTTCGAATATATTACTGATTAAAATAGGTTATGCTTTCATCTTTTCGTAATATTCCGTTTCTGTCCAATATTTTGATTGTGTGTATATACTGTAATTTCATGTGCCGTACTCGAATAGTTTAAAACTAATATTCTTTCACACCGAGTTTGCTAATTTAACTAGCATAAATTTTATAAACTGATTCAATTTTCCATTTGTTAAAAAAAATGACGAGTAAAGCCGAAATAGAAATCACATTTATTGCCAATGGACTTTAATGCCGTTTACTTGATGTCATTGTTTGAACTTAATACTGGAAAACAGAGTCAACTTTTTCAGTTCTTACCCAGACATGCATTACGAATTTTTGCACTTACTTATTGACTTTTGCATGCATTTATGCCGAAGCCTATTCCTTTCTGATGTTTGTCGCGTCAGCCTATGAAACGAGCTTGAAGTGTTATCGGAAGTGAATAAACCAGGACCATACGTTTGCAATTTTGACTGATTGAATGAAATTTGGAATTTTAAATCAACATTATGCTCAGGTAATAGTCATGTATGCAGAGGTGGGCAGCGCTACTTTGAAATGTAGCGGCCGCTACATTTCAAAGTAGCGCTGCCCAGCTCTGCATATATGGAGGGTTTGTGATGCACCAGGGACCTTGTGTGAGGCATTTTCAAGCAAAATTATTAATTATGCTACTATCTTGGATTCTTACACAGCCCTCATTTCTATAGTCTTAAATTCGTTACAAGCTCAAACCTTTTATCAGTTAGCATTTTACAGACGCACAAGTTTTTCTTTTCAATCATGCATAAAAATATGTCACAAATCATGCATAGAACACTTCTAGACTTCAAAGACCCCTTCTAAAATGCTTACATATTTTGCACGAATTCCAAAGAACAATTGCAAAGTAAGTTCCATGCACTGTGCAATGAGGACCTTTCTATTTATCGAGTAAGACAACAAAATTACATTATAAATTAGCTCAAAGCTCCATATCTGCAAAACGTGATTCAGAAAGAGTGAAAAGAAGGAAACATTTAGAATGAACTTCGGAGAACGAGCAATTTATGCACAGATGTATTCATGTGCAGAGAAACAGCAAGTTAAGAAGGAAGAGGAAGAAAAGATGAAAAATAATAAGTAAAAAAGCATAAAAATTGAAAGAAGGATAGTGGGCACGAGAGATAGAAGTCCGAAAAGCTTAGCTAGAGTTGAGGTGGTAACCTAACAATGTCCTCATGGGGATACCCGTCCCGATAGCATAGGGTAGACAAAGAAAAGAAATAAAGAACCTTTATTAATTTCCACACGTTTTTCTGTTGGGTTTTCAATGCCTTACAACTACTGGCAACTGCAAAGCTAACTAACCTAAGCATGTTGCCGGACCTCTGTCTCCTAAAGGGTCCAGTCGTCCTCAGCAGAGAGTGCTGTATCGATTTCAGTAAACAAGCGTTCCATCTACTTATTTGCTTCTTATAGTACGTTCTATTAGATTCTTATGGCCCCAATATTTTATGCTATTGAATGCTCGTTCTAGTCGGTACTACCCTATGCGGGGGATGACTATAGAGCGGTTGATTTTAGGAACCGATCTAGCACTCTATGCGGGAGACGACTCCGTAGTCAGCGATTCCACTCCAAATTATTGACGGTCAAGTCAGAAGCGGTTGTGGCAAGCCCTTGTTTCTTCACAACTATGCTCTCAAGTTTTTAACATGAGGCTTAGCAAAACCTATAAATTCTATTAGCAAACGTTAGTCCCTTGAATACCATGGACTATTCACAGAAGTTCACACGGGTGGCGCAGGGGCGTGCTCACACTTGATGCTGAATGCCATCTATTTGAGGACAAGTGGCTTCTCTCACGGCACGTTGCATCAGCCCTGCGTGTTGTTGCTCTTGCAACGGAGATAAGCTCCCCGAAGAGAAAATTTGTCTCCTATTCTTTACTGAGCTTTTAATGAAGAACCATCCTCATGAAAGTGACGGTATGATCATAACCGTCGATAAAGGCTTTAATGTACAAAACTCTTACAGTACTGCGTCAGAGTTTACGTTTGTCACGGACCAATTAGAAAAATGAGACATCAAAACTGCGTTCCATCAATCATAGACTGCGATTTCTGAATCAACTCGCAAGTACATACGTACATTAAAAAAGCTCCAATCAAAACAATCATAAGAGCCACGGGCGAACATTCGCTCTCTCGTGTAGCTGTAGCCATTTGTGAAGTCGGTAATTATTGGTAGCGAGTCAGAAATATCATTCCATTCCTCTACGGATTACTACAGAAAACCCGTTGCCGAGTAACATCCCGTATGAGAATTTCAGGTCCAAGCTTCTTTTCCAAAATGAAGTACTCCGCGGTTCCGTGAAAATCAGTTTTACCTCAGCCGGGAGTCGAACCCCGACTCGCCAGCTGCGAGTGTGACACGGTACCAGGACACCGTCGCATTGACGCTTGTGAAGGGGCGGTATGACTAGAGCTTCAGAACTGAAAATTTGGATCAAACTCCATTCAACGTGGTTTAGTGGCCGACTGCGCAGGTTTTCCAAGGTACGTCACGAAGGGGAGAAAAGGAAGACTAGAAACCACGGTTGAGTCTTTATTTAAAGATAACGAGTCGGCCTTAGAGTGACGAGTCACCGAGCAGGCAGATTGATGGCCAAACTAGACTATACACAGGCAGTTACGAGCTACGGGCTACATGAGAGTCCACCCACACCACCTCCGCGGCAGGCATCAGCAGACGCGTCGTCTTTTCACAACATGTGGGGACAAGCATCGAGCAGAACAACAGCCACTTATTCTGTCCATTTGCTTGAATTTCCTAGTTATTTCTATTTCAACAGGCGTTTATAAACAGAACAGACTGACAAGCATAGACTGGACCTAATGCTCATGGACAACACCCTAAAGTACAGAAAGCGTTAATGTCGTCTCGATACATCAACGTTACCTCCAAAATACGTGACTCAATGACTGAGTTATTTGGTTGTAGATTATCTTTCGAGGAGACTTAGGTAAGTAAGGAATATGAAGGATCTACACGAAGTAACACTTCAATACCTCCTCAGGTGTGCCAACAGAATTTAAGAAGTCAGACTTCGACGTTATCAGCTAAAATAAAACCACAGTTTGCAAAATGAGGCAGAAAAATGCGATAAATATTTCAATAGAGAATGACAAATTTGAAAACTGAACGGTCCCAAAAATTAACGAAGAAGCCCTGAATCTATCCACCGGGTCAAGCTATAGCACTTGAAGAAACTGTGACGAGGAAAAAATATGACGGTTGATACATTTTGTAGAAAAATTTCACAGTGATATTAATGGTCGAGTAATAAATAGTCACAAAAGACAATAGCTGTTGAAATTGCGAGGGCTAAAGCGGACGATTTCTGACAACTGGGCGTCGCCCAAAGCGTTATCACCCTATGTAGGAGCTAAAAGTATTCAGTAAATACAGTACAAGTTACTTTTTAATGGTCATAAAAACAACACTGAACTACAACTTTGTTAATTAGTTCGTACGTTCAAACTGAAAACCTTATTGACCTTCACAGCACCGGCATTGCCAAGCTATACAATCGCATACATTTGAAACAATTTCTTGCTGAATTGCGAGAGTGTCGACCGTTATTTTTCTTTCATCTACGCTTGCAGGCTTTGTATCACACAGTCGACTTTAAAAAAGGAAAAAAAAACCCTAGAGGACACCGCAGAAAAAACATACAATCATGGATTAATGTTCAGATAATGAAAGCTTCAAATGCGGCAACACTTTCTAGCGACGCTCTGTCGAGTCGGCAAAACCAAACAAATCTCAAAAGAATGATTATTACAGAAGCTGCAAGTCATAAATCTTCGAAGAGGCTTTTGAAGTTCCTCTGTGACCTGATGAACAGCCGCTAATGTAAAAGAAATATAGCTTCATTAGGGACCATAGGACGAGGAACATAATATAGTAAATAACTGAATAATATTTGGATGACCCGCATTCATGAACTTCGAAACTATTGATAACAGCGATATATTTGAATAAAACGTATCCAAATAAGCAAAAATAGTAAATACATGAAATAGTGTAAGAAAAAAAGTAAGTGATAGCTCTTCCTCCCACTCTTGAACATCTTCTCGTTTTTGATAATAGTACAGTACATTTGGATTAAAACGATCTCGATTTACACGTACGATAAATCCCGAATGGGTTGGTCTTAAATGTGACGAGTTGGATGACTTCTCGATGAACATGGCGTGCGAGAAAGGGGTGACATTAGATGCAGATCACAGCAACGATGATCATGACAAAGAACACAAACGTTCCTCGGCAGCGCATTTAGACACAGACGACAAAAACAAAACGCGCTCCTTCAACCCGCGTCGGACTCAGGACAACAAAGACACGAACACAACACACGGTCCTTATTCCTGCGAGAATGTGCGGACGCGCGAGCGAAGCGTAACCATAAAACTGGTACCAACTTAGCCTAGTAGGTGGGTTACGGGCAGTGCCTGGTGGTTGACGTCATACAGCCACAAAAACATGGTCATTAAATCAGTACTGCACGTGGACGCCAGCAAGGGGGCGGGTCTACAAACGCTCTACCTAAGATTATTAGGCTTAAACAGGAAAATGAAAACGTGATCTAGAATGTTGAATTTCTTATTCTCTTCAAAGAATGGGACGCTGTTTCTCTCAGCGTTGAGTTTGCCGTGGTATCGGCGGCCTAAGAACACAAAAAAGTCGTTTTCTTGTAACTCTTAAAGCGTCTCGAAAGAGAAGGGCACAGCCCTCGGTCGGCCGCTCTAGGAGGGTTTCGAGACGATCCCACGCAATAAAACGGAGTCGTTCTCCCTAAAGCCAAAACACAAGCGTTATGAATTCGGGAATGGAAACGAGATTTGCACCTTTTTTAATTAAACAAAAATATGAAGGCAGGCGAAAAAGTTCTTTCTAGAAAACACACCCAATGTCGGAAGAAATAGAAACGAGGCAGGTTAGGAAAAAGGAACTTGCTTTTATAGTTCGGAATTCCAAACTGAATAAAATGTAATTTTAGATTAGTAATGGAGTTTCATTTCCACATTCGAGGATTCCAAATGAGAGTGTGGCAGTCGAAGATATAATTTTCTCACATTATTATCATCATTGATCAGCTTAAAGTTCCCTACCCCCAAGAAATATGGTCCAAGGACAGCGAAAAGAATTGACCATTCAGTATGGACTTCAGATAACGTAGAATCTATGCACGGGTGTGTTCCCACACAAGATTCCCTGCGTATAGTACGAAAGCTGTAGTCCCGAAGGCATAGCTACTGCTAAGGTAACCTACCAGCGACCCACAGGGACGCCAGTCCTCAGAGCATAGGATAGACAAAGTTATCTAACTTGAGCCTATCGTCTATGTTCCCTGAAGGGAGGATTTTCTCACAGGAGGCACTGCGTTCACACAAGCAGAAATATCCACACAAGTGTTTACGTGGACACGGACGCGTGAAGAGATGAGCGATGTCACAGACTTGCAAGTGAGTGATGCAATGCGCGGGCCTCGAAAGTCACGCCTAAACCGGTACGAAGCATTGTACAAATGTTCTCATATGAAAATATAAGATCGCTGAGAGAAGAAGAGTAAAGAGAGAATCAGGCTATCTCTCTCACACACAAAAAAAAAAGGTTTTAAACGAAAAGCGTAAATGAGTTCTAATCTCAGGGCACAGAGTACAAGTAAAAAGAAAGTGACTACAACTTGAGTCCACTCAATAGGAATAAAAAAAAACTATTTCCAGGTTGTCGAAAAATACATGAGAGCTATATCTGAGAAACTAAGGAGTTCTAAAAACAAAGCATCGTATACACCAGTACAATATCATCGTCAGATTAACCCTAAATTCCAAATATTAAAGCTGATTTCGTCGATTATTTCGCAACAGACGCAAACCTTAGCAACTGAACAACAGAGACTGGGACGTGATTGAAGACGAAGACTTCGAGTATGTTGACAGGTACAAGACATTCCTTTGTTGCAATGTTGCATCAATTAGCAGAGAGGTGAATCGTCTTTATGTAAGACACAGCACGGACTGCTGGGCGCACATCTGGAGAATAGACGGGGTTGACGCAACTGGACAGCAACTTTCTTGTGTAACATTCAATTCTGGAGCAGGCATTGAATTGATCCTAAAGATGGTGTTTGACTCAGAGCCCTAGTAGGTTAAGAAAGTTTAAAAAAACGGTAATTACTAGCGATGAAGCGAAAGAAACTGAACGAAGTCTCGTTTTACATATCATAGAATGCTAGTCTCGGAGTTTCACAACTACGCACGTGTCTCGGCTAATACTCCATTAAATTTCATTTGATCATTTCCTGGCATAAGAAATAAACCATCAAACCCGCCAAAGTTCTTCGGAGTAATTAACTCGAAAAATACGTATTTAATCAAAAAGCACATTCGTTTTTGGACTTTTAATTCTTGGAGGGGACATCAGAGGGGACATTGGCGTACACCGCATCGAATGCAGGCAAGAGCTGAGTCAAAAATCACCTACCAGAGCTGCTGTTTACTACTTTCCGACGCATGAGAAGATAAAAAAGTTATGCAGCATCATTCTACGTAACATCGGTTTCCAAGAGAAAATAAGTGACAATGAATTCGAGTAATCACGAGTTTATTTCAACATGCAAAAAAGTGACCTGATGTCACTTAAAGCTACTCAAGCGTCAATCACATCAATTCCTACTATGTACAGACTTACAGCGAGTGGAGCAAG
>VOMN01037731.1:0-11215 GCA_014899125.1 Orchestia grillus
CATTTCGACTGCCTAGAAATACAGGGTAAATATGTTGTACATAACAGTTCCCCATGGTCGGCTTGGGGCCAAAATAGAAACCCATGTCATATAGGCAACTTCTCCGTTGAATGCAAAATTGGCTTGCAAATGGCACATAACGATCGAGTGCGATTAGTACAACTATTCATGATAGCGGTAGCGCACGCAACTATTCATGATAGTGGTAGCGCACGCAACTATTCATGATAGCGGTAGCGCACGCAACTATTCATGATAGCGCTTGCGCACGCAACTATTCATGATCAATTTAGCAATTGGACACGGTTAACGTCTTGGGTACCGCATGAGGACGTTTTTGGCCCGCTTTTTCTTATCATCTACATTAGTGATCTCGACCTCGTAATCAACAGCAAAATTGACAAATTCTCTGACGACACGAAACTCGGTCACAGAGCTTCCATTGAGTGAGACAGAATAACCATTCAAACAGACTTCAACCAACTACTCCAATGGACCAAAACTTGGTAAATGAGCTTCAATATTGAAAAGTGCTCAGTGATCCACACTGCTGCAAACAACCAGGACTTCCAATATACTATGAACGATGTACCTATCAAATCAGTGGAATATCACAGGGAACTTGGTACCACTATCACTAAATACATCTGTAATATATTGAGAATATTTTTAGAAGTCTTAAAATTTATAAATGTCTCTGGCAACATCCCGGCTTCCGCGTCACGTTTCCCGACTTGCTTGCATACCAGCCGGAAGCCAATTTGTTTCTAGAAGTCGTGCAGTTCACAACCCGTGTGTGTATATAAGTATCGTGAATACTCTAAGCCTAATTCTTTAGCTATTTTACTTGACCTATTCTCACCTATGCTTGACTTATTTCATCTAGATTCCGTATCCCCGTTTTTATGTGTACAGATCCTTGTATTAGTGCCTATTAGTAAGAGCTAAAGACTCAGGTAAGCCACTATAAGTTATTCTAGTTGTACCAAGTGTTGGAGTGTCTATTGAGTTGCATTCCCGGCTGTAGTGGGAGATTTCATAACCTCAAAAAAAACCTTTACTAATTTCAACACGTTTTACCTTTGGGTTTTCAATGCCTTACAACTACTGGCGTGGTGGGGGATGTGAGGAATGTGTGGTCTCAGCTACCTTTCCCAAGAGAAGTACTCCCTGGTTACGTGAAATTTCTTGCCTGAGCCGGGATCGAACCCTGAACATCCCCACTGCGAGGCCATCACGCTAACCAGTACACCATGGAGCCCAATGGAGTTGAAAAATGTAAGTAGAATTCTTGGACTCATAGCAAGAAGTTATTAATATAAATCCAAGGCTGACTAGTGGATAAAATCAATTTGAAATAAAATAGAGATGCTATTAATTAATTAAATTGTCAAATTGCAATAATATGTACATAGGTAAAACTAGAAAGCAAGTTAAGAAAGAATGCCTTAGCACCAGTATTCTATTCGGAATTATCAGTAATCTCCTCCTGTGTTCAAGTACATTGCCGTAACTAGATGTCAAGTGAATTTTGAGTCTTCAAAAATCTTAGCCAAAAATGCTCACATACGACCTAGACGTACGTGAGCCAGCAGTTCCAGACCACTCCTCTCGTGCGACACACTCACTCAGGGTCTTTCTCCCTAAAGAGACATCATTACAATTTTTCCCAGGGAAGGGAGACCCTGAAAACTGACTCGGTTTCCATCGTGGAGGACCCATGCTTGACTAGTACCCTCCTTTCGTAAACCCGGCCTTCTTGCAGCCTGCACAGCAAACGTCCTAGCCATCGCTACATCAGGACAGTCCCGGACTTCCTACTGACGAGCAGGCAGCCCGCCTCCCGGTGGGAGCCTTCATTCAACCTTACCCTCCTACCTAGACGCTCCAAGCAGTCTAGGCATCCACGTGCATCAACTTGTCAGCTCCAAGCTTCCGGTCAGTGAACCGCCTCCAGACCTCCAGGCCAAGGCAAATCATGCACTACCACGAGAGTAGCCTTCACTGCCTCCTACTGGGGCATCATCGCCGACCGTCATCTGGCGATACACTCGAGCGGCATTACCATCGAGCACAATGCCGATAACGTTTTAAATAATTAAGTAATGGGATGTCTACTATTGCAAATCCCGCAAAGGACTCACACAAAACTCTTGTACACCTCAGCACTGAGCTTCAACACTGTACTGTTACTCATGTTCACCCTTAGCTAATTTCTCTAACACGTCATACCAAACTAAATTAAGTCTTCTTAGTTTCTCTTCTGAGTCAGCTGGGAAAGGCATATCGTCCGCATATAAACAGGCATTCGTAGCCCTTAATATTTTCCCCAGCTGATGCCAACCCTCATTTCAAGTTCAAGGGATATTGATCGCTTGACTTTCCAAAATACTTTGCTTTGTATTTAAGAAATAAACCATAAACCAAAATGGAATAAACCTAATTCCATAAACTACAATAATTTTTGTGTGTAAGGCTATGTGCTGGTTTTTAATTTTTTCTTGTGAGCCGCTACCGGTTCGACGCAAGAAGCGTTGTACATATGCTTTAAATACTAACACTTATTCTTTGGCCGATAGTATTACTGGATTTTAGGTGTAGCTTTAGAACGTCTGTAGTTTTATTTGTAGATCTTAACTCTGTGTATCATATGTTCTCCGTGATCACACATGGTAGGTAGTGCCGAGCCTATGTGTATTGAATCGTTAAAAGATAAATTGTCTCACTCCTTAAACATTTATTTACCCCAAGTAATTTACATCAGGTACAGGCTTACAATCAAACGAGGAATGACGAAGAACCAGGATAAGGATATATACCACATGTGGGCCCAAATAAGCCACAAGGCTTTTAGGGCAGGCATTAAACACTCCTTGATCTATTAGTCTGAATTTAATATGTAGTAGGAGGTTAGGGGAGCAAATAATGCTTAGGGTGTAATTTGGTATGTTAAGTTTAATTCAAGAATGTACATTAGGTAGAGACAAGGTTAAATGGATGCTCAGCAACCATCCAAAATTGTTAGTTCATTTGGCTTTGAAGTTTTAGAAGCGTTTTAGTCAATTTTGTTGATAGCTTTTAGAGTTTGAAAGGTTGTAAGTTTGGCTCTTCAATGAAATTAATAGAAACTTGTGATTTATTAACACCAATGAAAAGTGAATAACCAGTATGTGCTATTCTTATGGTGGCTTGATCTCTGGTAGGTCACTCTACTGTCAATGCCCTTATATTATATCATGGTTTACATTATATTGTTTATTCTTTGGCTTTAATCTAAGTTGCTAACTAATTCTATTGTTAAATTACCTATGGTGTAACTTTTATAAAGTATAATGTTCCAAATCCATCTATAATTAAATGTTATTATTTACTTTATCTAGGCCTATTCCATAGAGTGACCCATTTATTGCCAATACAGCCTTGATTTTAATTTTATTATAATTTTATTTCAGTAGAAGAACAATTTGGTGATTAGTGACAAGAATATTTTTTTTTTAGAAAAACTAGTTCATATTGCAATTGCTTATTCTAGGATCTATATTCCCTTGCACTGCAATGCTTCTTCTGTTTGTCTTGCACTTACTCCCAGTTATATTATATGAAGTTAGATTAGTAAGTTAAACTGACAGTTATTAAACATGACATTTTCTGCATACTAGGATAGTGATAACTTATGAAAATATGGCCTCAAATTCTGTACAATTTTTACAAGTCCATTTTTTATAAAATGACATTTGATCAATACATTTGACCTTCATTTTTCCTGCCTAAACAGTGCACAAGCTAGAGAAAATATGAGCATTGACTTGACTTGTTTACAGCAGCCTGGTACCATCCATCAAACATTTCTGATAGTACTCAAGGTATGCATTTCATTTGTTCTTGTTTACAGCAGCCTGGTACCACCTATCAAGCATTTATAGTAGTACTCAAGGTATGCATTTCATTTTTTCTTGTTTACAGCAGCCTGGTACCACCTATCAAGTATTTCTGGCAGTACTCATAGTGTACATTTCATTTATTGGCTGTCCAGACTTCAGCTTCTTGATAAATGAGGGTCAAGTGTGTTTACTTCAAGTCTGCCTACTGCACTGGGCATCCTATTAATTGTACAACCTTCAGTTTATTATAATTGGATAGGACTGTTTTTTCTGAGTTTCAGAAACTTATTTTTGAAAAGTTTCAATAGATTAAAAAGTTATCAAAAGATAATCTTACCATTTGTACACTAGTATTGTAGTACATCATAGTGATGTTCAACTCTACCAAAATTAGGGCCATATTTTTATTTTTACAAGCTCTGAACTTCTGCAAAGTTAATTGCTAAGTATTATAGTGCTATGGAAATGCCAAATTACAAAATTTACCATTATCAAATTTAGAACGCTGTATTGAATATTACAAAAATTTGCAGTTTTCAAATTTAGAAGGCTCTATAGAATATACCAAAAATTTACAGTTTTTAAATTCAGAATGCTTTGTAGAATACAACAAAAAAGCTTTGCAATATACTGACCATTTTCAAATATTTGAAGTAAACCACTAGGTAGTCCCTTTAAAATAAATTTAAACAGATCCAATTGTCCAAACAGGATGTGACTATATCGGTAATGAAAAAATCCTATCTAAAAAAAACATCTATTGGTACCGCCTCTGAAAAATTATGGATCCAAGTGTTGACTGATATTTAGAATGAGCTTTAGTATTATAGTTAATTTTTATCTTCTATAGGAAAGACTTTGCTTCCCTCCAACACTAAATGAAGTCAGTTAAATTTCCTTTGGTTTTATCAAATTCATAGGAACAGCAAGTTAAAAAGGAAGAAAAAATTAAAAATCGGCAAAGAGTCCATAAAAATGGACAAAGCTAAATGGGCACATTAAATAGAAGTCCTGAAAGCCCAACTGAAGCTGGTTACCTCAGCTTTAGCTAGGCCTTTGGGACTTCTAGCTTTTGTGCCCACTTTTCTTGCCATTTTCAAGCCTTCTTTGCCAAAGATTCTTTATTTTCTTCCTCTTTGTAACTTTCTGTTTCTATGTGCAGAGAATTTTATGTGGGAACACATCTTGTGCATAGATTACCCATTCTCCAAAGTCCATACTAAATGGACCCTTCTCTTTTGATACTAGATAATCTGAGTTACAGAAGTGTTGCTATCTTTTTTTCCCCAACACTACTACTATTAATCAGATTTAACAAATTGACTGTTATCTTCACCATGGACCATCTATATTTTTTCAATTTATTAGTTCTGACTTAATCATGAGACATTGTCTTTAGTTAGGTTAGGATTATTTTTACCAAAGCTGACCCAGACAGATGCAGTCAAAATTAGTTATACAATTTTGTTTTGTCCAGTGTTGCTGTAGCTAACATTTAATCTTTCTCAGAGCATTTTATTCTGCTTAGCTCTGATTTGAGCAGACAATGATAAGTTAACAAATTTTCTAGTTATTTTTCCCAACAAACTAATGTATAAAATTATTGATAATAATTAGGCAGGAAAGTTTAAGAAAATTTTCATTGCTTTAAGAGTTAAGAAAAGGTATTTCTGTAGTTGCAAATGTAGGATTAAATTTTCCATGACTTCTAAAGCTATGCCAGAATCTTTATTGTATACAAAAATAAGAACCAAACATGTCTGGTAAACAACATTTCCTAGAATTATAGTCACTGCAAAGGTGACTCAAGTCTTGACCCAAGTGAAACAAAGTAAAATTGACTGTGAGTGGCAGGGGAAGGTATAAAAGATGGTCTTTTATGTATCGGGTCAGTTTGGACTCAGCATTAATGAATCTGTAGGAACTGACTATTCATGAACTTGTTTGGATTCTAACTTGAACTTGTTATAGGCTTATACTTGTGTTTGTTCAGACAAAGAATGAACTCATGCCTGATTGTTCAGAGTTCTGTTTTTTTTTGTGTTTTGATTATACAAGTGTAGGTAATATTTCATGCTACTTGTGGAACTTGTTAGAAATTTATAGACAGTGTTATGGTAATGTAAAATTTATGCAATAGCATGAGTTAGAACCAGAGACAATTTAGTGTAAGCATAGTTATTTGTGTTATTTTATAAACAATGGCTTTCATTTTGTGTGCAAATTTTTTTAATGTAATTAATTTTTTTCACTCTCTTTGACAGACTAATAATATCCATTTGTGAATTTAATAAAAATGGGGAATCCACATAAGCCGTACTCAACATTATCATCTCGGCAGAAGAGACGTCGATTACAAAATCAATTGCTTTCAACAAATTCTTGTGCTTCCACAACTGCTTCAATTGGGGATTCTGAGCTTGCCAGTCCTGGTCATCATTCTGACGAGCCTCTATCATTTGCTCAAGATGGGATTGTGTGTGGCTCAGAGAGTCCTCTGTTCCCTACTCTTCAAAAATTTGATGAATCTGTTCAATATGATCACGAAGATGATACTGCCCAAAAGACAGTTACTGCTTGTGCCAGCATATGTCCTGTGCGCATCAAGAAAGAAAATCTGACTTCTAATGATATCTCAGAGTCACTTGAAACACTGAAGGCAGTCATCAATAATATGAATGTGAAGATCGAAGAACTTCAAAAGAATATTTTGCATCGAAATGTACTGCTCAAGGAGAACAATATTCTTTTGAAGGAACTGATAGTAAACCAAAGAAAAGGTGAAGTGCCAGTGCTTAAGGAACCCTTAAAATTTCAACCTGCAGATACTCCAGAGGAACTAGATGGTTTAGCTTCAAACTCAACAATGGTAAGGATGAAGTTAGCATGTTGTCAGATACAAAGCAGAACAATGATGCTGACTTACCTACATTAATTAATCAACATGTCAGTGATGGGAGTCATTATTGAACAAGATTCTTGAGGTGTTGAGTAATGTTCTTTATGCTTGTATAATTATATCAAATTAAATTTTACATTTCAGCTTCAACAAATGGTTCGATTGGAAGACAGCTCACTCTGCAAGACCACAACTAGCATGCTCAAGTCCCTCATGACCAGGCAATTAGCTGTTCAATATTCCATGACTGGTCTGGACCGAGGCAGACGGAGAGTGAAGTACACGTTTGGTGGAAGTCCGGCTTGCTGCTTAATTGAACGTAAGCTTATACCACTACAAAAATACCCCAGTGGTGCTTACTTGCTTGGTTCTTTTGTTCTAAGCTAATAGTAAGACCGTCAGCTAAGGTAGTCTATATATATTAGTGATACTGAAAATAACATTGTTTCATGTTAGAGTTTCCATAAATAAGAGGGTATCTTAAGAATTTAATATCAATTGTCCTGCCATTTTTGGCAGGACAAATTTTGGTACTAGCCTTATAATATGAAAATTTCTGTGAAGTTGTGTGTATTTTTAATGAAAATATTTCTTCTAGCCTTAATTTTGATTTCTATTAGTTTGAATCCGGTTGAATTCTGAAACTGATATTTATTCCACAGGTGCTATTGATGCTATACCCCAGTACGCAGCTGTACCAAGGAAGACCCTACACTGTGCAATTGGTACTGCACTGAAGAATTCTTGTGACTGGGATGGTAACAGAGACAAAAGAAGACGGGAGAGGGAGACTGCATTACGAGCATCCAATGAAAAGACGGCAAATGGTGAAAATGAAGAAGCTGTATGGACTGATACTTTGGAAGCTGTTGAGACGAGCATCTTGGAGGCTACAAATACAGGAATAGAACAAACTGCAATGACACAAGACACAAGTGAGTAGTTCAGTAACCCTGGACAGCCAGATTCACATGGGTTCATTTGCTTGCTCTCTAGAGAAACAATAGCATTTCACTCATGATGAAATGCTTGCTCTCTAGAGAAACAATAGCACTTCACTCATGATGAGATCCTTGCTCTCTAGAGAAACAATAGCAGTTTACTCATGATAAAATGCTTGCACTCTAGAGAAACAATAGCACTTCACTCATGATGAAAGGCAAATTTTCCTCATTGCAAGCCACGTCCAGGTATACATGTTCATTTTCTTCTGGCTCTGTTTCTCAAATGAATGAAAATGGTTATGAATTGAAATGAATTAAACGGCATTATGGTGTATTATGGTTATGAAACAAAAGGTGCAGTGGACCAAAAAACTGACCTACATGATGTTTTTTCTGTGTTGTATTTCTAATTGGATTGTCTTACTCCACCCTGCTTGGGACATAGGATATGCATTAAGGTTAAGTTAGTTTGTGTCTTACAGATGCCATGGGAACTAGCATCCCTGGGGGGCACTGTTAGGTTACCTCAGCTATAGATAGACCTTGAGGACTTCTATCTTTCGTGCCTACTTTGTTTCTTTCAGTTTTCACACTTTGCTATCTTTTCCTTCTTTTCTTTCTCTTCATCTTCACTTTTGTTTCTGTCCAGAGAAGATCTTGCGTGAGAACACACCTTGATCATAGATTCCCCATTCTTTTTAGTCCATACTGAATGATCCCTGCTCCTTATAATTTTTTGTTACATTTCATGTGTACATATAGGGAGCTTTGAAGTATTTAATAATGTAATCTTGTGTGACTCCAAGTCATTGATCTCATTTCCAATTTTATGCAAGAAATTGCATTGAATTTTTGTGGGAAAGAATAAGCACTTTGTTAAAAAATGGATTGAGATATATTTTGAGGGTCCTATAAGAGTAGGTGACTTGTCACTTCACTCATGTTCACATTTCCAGCTCGCGTATTTAGGAGTCTACTCAATTTCTGACTTGCATTAAAGGCTTTATTTCTGTGCTTGTATTCCATGGGTGTTGTCTCTTCTGTCCTGTTCTTTGGGGTTTCTGTCTTTTGGCTCATTTTGCCTTTTTCCATTTTCATGCCTTCTACTCTGATTATTCTCTATCTTTTCTTCCTCTTCTTCTCGACTTGCTTTTTCTATGCGCATGGTATTTTTGTGGGAACACACCTGCATTGATTCTACATATTTCAAAGTCCATACTAAGTTTTCCCTTCTCTTTGCTCTCTTTGCTTCATATTTCTTGTAGCTAGAAAGCTCCAAATTAACGAATGATCTAATTCGTCTCAGCTTGTGTCATGCTGGAGTTGTGTTTATGCTGGAGTTGTGACTCTATTGCAAATCCTGGGGGCAATATTTTTTGGGGTATTCGACCACAGCTCTACAAGGACTAGTGGCGCTGTATGGTCCCGTCTCACACGGCTAATGCTCGTTTTTTGTACAAAGTTAAGTGCAGTCTCATCGCATATGTAATGTAGATTCCAGGTAGTTTTACATACATAGCTGAATGCAGTCTTATTATAAAAATAACTTAGTGCGGTTCTAGGATTAACATCGGAATTTGAAATTTCTTTATTATCACGTTATCTTATTGGAAATGTTTAGAACGGTAATTTTGGCAGCTATTACTCGAGTCTCAAGTGTCGCTTATCTATGTAGCTGATTGTTCTCCTCCTGTACCGTTCTTTGGTATTTTATTTGTATTTCTACGTGCGTATTTCTTGGGGTGCCATGAACTTCAGATTTTACGATCGGAAACTAGCGTTACCTCAAACCCTGATGCCTCAAATATTGTTGCACAACCCATTTTCACTGCATTCAACTCTCCCACAGACAATGGCGACGTTTTTTTTCCAGTGGAATACTTTGAGAATGTATAATTGTTTTGTTAATGCGAATAATATATGATCAAATGCTGCTGTTGAACTTTTAACGTGTATAACTGTTCCGACGATAGATAGGATTTGGCATTACATTCTTTCTTTTCAACAGATTTCAATTTTTATTAAAATGTATATGTGCTGATAGCAAATACATTTCGGAAAGTTAAAGCATTTTTTCTACCCAAAGTAGCTCAAATCCTCGTGCAGGCGGAGAAGCTGCTGCAGTAACGGAGCAGTTCGAGGCAGTAAGCTTCGACTGTGCGCGTGTTTTTAATTAACTCTACAGCGTGCAGCGGTGAGCTGGTGGAGCGATATGATCAATTTTGTTTACGCTTATGTTCTTCTCGTTCAGGTCAAAACTAGGGTGAATGTTCCCTGATAAAGGCGTGCCTGCAACACAGCCTCCCCAAAACTAGCGTGAATGTTCCCTAATGAAGGCGTGCCTGCAACACAGCCTCCCCAAAACTAGCGTGAATGTTCTCTGGTAAAGGCGTGCCTGCAACACAGCCTCCCCAAAACTAGCGTGAATGTTCCCTGATGAAGGCGTGCCTGCAACACAGCCTCTCCACTTTAGCATCCGTCAACCCGTCAAGTTGGGCAGCACCACATGGGCACGCATGCGCACAACCGAATGGAACATGGACAGTTATTTACTCAATATATTGTCTGTTCAAAAATGCGTTGGTCCTCGTAAGATAACGGCTATTGAGTGGTGTCCAGTAGTGGCACACTGAAGTGCTGTGCTGCTCAGTGGAGTTTACTGCCGCCTTTATAACATGCAAAGGCGCGCCTGATAGGTGTTAGGGAAAACTGCGCGACCGCTATGGTGGGAAACGATGTAGCAAACATAACGAGTGATAACCTCGCTTGACGATGATCTACTTCAAATCGTAACGAATTAAGCAGTTACTATATAATGTGAACTACGTGCACATGTGCAGTCTTGAAATAGTACAGGTAGTCATCGGTTTATGCTGGATAGGTTTTGCGGACGATTTGATTCATGCTCGCAATTTTTAGCTCCAGACACTTAGAATTTGTGCTCTGAAGTCAACGTATTTAGAATGGCTGGCAATGAAAATTTTTAACAGGGATCTCACCGCGCATGGAAGAAGTATATTGCGTATATCGAGGACTTCCTCTATGGTTAAACATGTCTTTTCCAATATCCGCATTCATGGTGCATTGTCAATATGTAGGGTCTTGACCAATGAGTCGCGGTCACAATTGTACTCAAAAGTTCTCATGTATTTCGCAGAATTTATTTCTGTATTGTAACATACCGGAAATTTTCGAAATGGAATAGAAGACTAAAGTTTATGACCACAGATTATGTGTATGCGAGATGATGTAGGTGGGAGAGTTTGCTAACGATTTGAAAGCTAATAGAATAGTAACAAACTAATCATGTATACTAAACGTTTCGCAGACCGGCTCCATCATCTGTTCATCAAATCATATGTGCAAGAAACAGTAGGACTAACTTCACACCCATCAGGGCACCTATGATAAGCAATAGAGTTAGCTTAGATGTATCTATCTTGCACTATTGGGACTGGTGTCCCCAGGAAGGGTTGGTTGGTTACCTCAGC
>VOMN01037732.1:0-28003 GCA_014899125.1 Orchestia grillus
CTACCTCTATTGCCTATGGCCTATCCTATGTCCCCTGAGGGGTAGACTGAATAAACAGCATTGATTTCTGAAAGCACGTGTTGAGGTCTAAAATTACCATGACATTCGAACGATAACTGAGACGACCGAATAAGCTGCTTAATCGTTAACTTGAAATCGCTGTCTGACGGAAACATTGATTTTTTTTTCCATTACCACACAGATGTGAAACATTCTTGAGAAGCAATAAGCATAATTCTCACTCACTTTAGAATTTCCTAGATTGCAGCAAAAATTGTACCTCTGGGAAGTAATAATTTTCCATTTCGAAGCATTTTATGACTATTTATCCCTGGATAACAAATGTAATTGATGAATTAAGAAACGAGGTTAACAAAAACCATGTTAGTACACCACGCTTAATATTTACAAAATGCGAGAAAACTTTCCCATCTAAATGAAGAAGCAGACCGTTTTTAGTGCTAACAGAATGAACTCGAATCTGGCGTAAAAGTTACGAAAGCACTCGCCATAAACGTTGTCGAGAAAGTGCAGAACATCTTAGAGTGTAGTTACTGTGCTATATCCGGAAGACAGCAATGGCTACAGGAGAAAAGAAAAATCAAGATTTATAATTACACTTAATTATGCTTTTGAAATGAAATACCGAAATTAAGATTTCGCTAAAGTGCACGGTCGTCACTCACTCGGTAGTTATGTGTACAGCGAATGGTTTAACCGGAAAAATTAATTTGCAGAAAGAAATACTGTTAGGGAGCAGTGAAAATTTCTGAAGTGAAAATATCTTAGCGCAATTGAGAATAGGAAACTCCCCGAGCGACACATTTATACTTTCGTCTAGTAACCTGGCCGTGTTCACAAAATGTTCAACATCATGACACTCAAAACACAAATTCATTGTACAAGTTCTGCTTGGTGAAGGTTGTCTTCTGCGGCTCCAGTTGTCAAAGATCTGAAGTAACGTTACTGAGTGTATTACTTCACTCAATTAAGCGTTGTGCAAGATACATACTCCAGTTATTACTCAAAAAAATGTTACTGATATTCACATCGAAGCATAAAACCTGCATAGCTAGTAATTGAGATTCGTAGAATATTTTTCAGTTTGCTACGCTAAAACATCCATACCCATTAAGAATGGATCTACGGCTGCTGTGGCTCAAAATTCCCGTTTCCGAATGTCTTTTCTTGACTTTTAGAAATAACTCCAATACCCTCTAGAACATGAAGCACGAATACCCCGCAATTCGCGAATACCCCGCGAATACTAAATTCCTCCTTGTAAATCCGCAAGAAATATTTCATTTTTGAAGTAATAATTAAAAATTATAAACCATCTACAAGAGAGAAAATTCAGTATTATTTATTTATGATTGTATCTATGATACGTATTTCGCAGGATGGGAATCATCTTAATGTTATTCTTTATTATAAATGCTATTTATAAATATTATTTTTAAAACTTAATCAAAACTTTTGAAATCTCCCAAATTTTCTCTTTCGAATGGCATTTTCTCTGACACTAAAATAATTATTTAGGATTTACAGGAATCCGGTCGTTCCTGAACACCCTGTAGAATATGACATGCGTACACTCGGTTATTACAGTTTATGAATAGTTGACTTTGAAGGACAAGATGAAGAGCAGCTTCACAAAAAATCCATTAATTTCAAGAAATAACTATGGTAAATCCGTCATTTTCGTCGGGGTGTGTATACAACTACGACTATTTTATAAATCATTATAGGCCTCGCTTTCGTCAAAAATAAAGATGGAAATGAATGTTTTTGATTGTACGAGTATATTCCGTCCCCTTTGCCAAATAACATCAAGTATTTTTTGGGATTCCAAATGGATTAAAAGCAATCATTTCATCCATTGGGTAAACGAAGGTACGTCTTCAAGATCAATGATCGGAAATGTGAGAACGCGTTTTCACGATCAAATTGTAGGACATTTCAGCCTAGTGTTGCGCTGTGAAAGTTAACGTGCGTCATAACTTGATGTAGAAAATTTCCTTTCGTTGTCGTGCGTAAAAATTACAATTTTTTCAATGCAATTGTCGGTATTAAGTGAAAACCCCTACATAATCCCCGTAAGTTCAATACAGTTCCACATGGAGGATTTTGATTATGTTTTGACCAGTACCTGGAATGGGTCGTTTGATGTGATGTCTGAATTTAAGTTACAAATTAGTATTACAAAGAGTCAATCGACGTTTTCATAACAAGCCTACCAGGTAATCCGACAAATTTCATGTTTTTTTTCATTAATGTAGAAACCTTCAAAGAATTTTCAATGTAGTGCTCAATAAGATATCCATCTTAATATCCAGCTCAACATCCGCGTGTTTTGAGAAATAAAATTAATCTCGCAGTATCCAAATTAATATTCAGATGTCCAACTTAATATCCAGGTATTCAACATAATATCCAGGTATTCAACATAATATCCAGGTATTCAACAAAATATCTATATACTCAACTTAACATATACGATTAATGAGAAAGAAAATTTAACCCGCAGCATCTCTGAGGGATAAAATTATCATGGGTAGGCAGGCTCGAAGCGAAACATTTTACTAACTGTATAAGCTATCAGTTACAGTCGTAGTTATCTAAATTCTCATAATTCTCATTAGCTTAGACATATTTAATGATTTTAACCGAGGACCACTCCATGTAGGTTCATTTATCAAACGAGATTCTTAAAACATTTGGAATTCGATTCAAAATCCGTATGAATTGAAATTGCGGTTATTTTTTAGTAATACAAGATTGATAGGAAACTAACTATTCTTTCAACAAATACTGCAAACTCTGATCGTTTGCACGAATACTCGATCCTTTCTTATTTTCTGCATCATGTAGTTGGTAACTGCCTGTAAAAGAAAAAAGTGTACGCAAAGCAGAACACACACGCATTGGTACTAAGCGAACGTGAAGATTGATGTTTTACATTAGCTCATTTTCGCACCACATTGAAAAAGAAAACAGGAAAACAACCTCAACAACCCAAAAATTTGACGTAAAACACTGAGGATGCATGAAGAAATTCCTCTTTGGCTCTAAAAAAACATTCGAAGTTCTAGCAGTTGAGAATCTTCAAGGTTTTTGAGAATCTTCACTTTTTTTATCCTAAAAAGTTTCATCCTATTGGTTTTAACCGAGCTGTAACAGGACTTCAACGCGTTCCCTACGCGGCGGGCAACCGGTGTGCCATTTATTCCCTTGCCAGTGCGCTAACGCTCCCTGAGCTTGCATTCACAGAAGCCTCTCATACTTGGAATTATTGAAAGAGCTGGGTACTATTTAGCCTATCATGGTCAGAGAGCTAAAATAATGACGGCATGTTTGACTTCAAAACTCGGAAGTGTGAACGAAATCAAATGCGGTGCCTTTTACGGAACAACCTTCCCGGAAGCATTCCTACATAGGGAACGTGTTAATACATCAAGGAATATACTTTTGAAATGAACAGAATTATTGAACGTGATACATGAAGACGAAGGAAAATGTTTTATACCAATTGGAAGAAAGTGTAGAAAATACCCATAGAAAATGTCAAAAAGTACAAAATACGAAAAAAACAAAGCGGCAAAACAACGTTCATTACTTCTGAGTGGTTGGCGAAGTGGTCTGACCCCTGGAAAAATAAAATGATAAGCGTCAAAATAAAATCGTAACTTAAGATAATATGGAACTCGTGTGAACTTCGCTAGCTGCAGTAGGCATCTAAATACAACTGTGCAGAGCCTGCTTTTTTAGCGTGAACTAGTCTCTTTCAAATATTCATGTTCTACTGGAAAAAACACGGGTATAAATTTTTATTGAAATCTGCACTGGAAACTCGTGATACTCGCTTAGAGCACTTCTTTTACTTTACAAACTAGTATTCTGCTATTTCCACCCAACATGAATACACTTTAACTCGTGTTCATCTTTCAAAGTATTAATTCATTTAGCCATCCCAGAGCACGCTCGGAGTCGTACTTATTTAAAGCAAAATTGGACAGTTTTCAGCATTAAATGCACAGAAATCAGACAAGAAAAGACGTAAATACGGGATGCAAACACACTCAAGACAACGATAAAGCTCTGAGGAATGTTGGAGGGAGGAGGAGAAGGAGGGGGAGACAGAACACTACACAAATATTTAATATTTACTCGCACTTTTTGCGGAACGTATTCAAATTACATCTGAAAATTAACGTTTTAAACAAAATCTTCTCAATGCTACTTCACTGTAACAGTTAACTAAAGTTCGTAAAACACTGTTAGAGTAAAAATAGGTATGGTCTCGAGTTCACCATGGTACAACGATGCACTGAATGCAAAAGCCAAAGTAGAGTTGAACATAAGCAAAAATGAAGCTCAGTTGACTCGTCTCGAAGAAAATGAAGGCAAACGCTCTTATTTGTGCAAAAAAGTTCAGGCGAAGCAAAGTTTTTGGTAAAAAACCTACCAAAGAAATAATACATATAAAATAGCGTGGTTCTAAGCTATAAGTTGAACAATTTTACAAACAGGGATGATTCGGCCGGGCCTTCTCGCTGCATGGAACGGAGACGAACGAGTTATTAAAGCAATGAGCTGAGACGAATTTGAATACTCCTGAAACCGCCAGGTGGAATAACTTCCTGCCGTGTGCATGGTCTCCAGAGTGATGGTCATATGCAGAGACCGAGACACATTCAGTCAAAGAAAAGCTGGACTCGGTATGTTCCCAAATTGCAGAGGAGAGACAGGAAGGGACACGACTAATTAACAGAGAAGTCATGTCGCCAGAATAATAGAGCGGCCCAGGTATGTGCAAATGGAACGGTGAAAAACTGTAGTAGGGTCTTCAAACTTCAAAAACAAAATAAAATAAAAATTTAGCTTATTCGCCTGGACAGAGTTTTTGAATTTACAGTAGGTGGCTCATAATATGTTCGAAAACAGAAGCTAATTCCCTTAAATCCTTTCCGTTTTGTAAGAGGAATAGTCAACAATTCAATATTTCTGAAGAAGAGGAAATCATCCCTCAATAAAGGAACTGAGCGCTTCAGAAGATAGAAGTGTTCCCAACTGCGGCCCTGCAGCTCAGATGTGGATGTGAAGACGTGTACTTAAATCCTTAAAATAAAAAGAAGTTAAAAGGCCTGAGGAGCTTCATGATATACATATTCACTCCGGGAACCACATTAAAAGGATAGTCCAAAAATTTTGTTGCTTATGCTAAAACTCCAATTTTTTCTCAATTTTGTGTACTGAACTCGAATATTTCCAGGTTAACTATTAGTTGAGTTAATAGCTCAATAGTTCCAGGTTAACTATTAGTTGAGTTAATAGTTCAATTGGAACGATGCGAATTAACAACCTTATGGCACCTGGAACATTCAAGCAGCTTCTTCCATTGAACTTTACTATAGATGAACGCTGGAGAAACTAAAAACTTCATGAGCTTAGCTTCTATCATTGAATTACTTACAGTATCTTACAGTATCTACTAGTGAAACAGAGTGGCATAAGACAAACATTTAGATAATGACTACAGTGTACGATACAGGATTATTTAGACTGCAAGAATACGTTAGCACAAGGACAACAATATTTACGAAGCTCTACTGCTAATTAGATCAAGCGTGAGTGCAGATACATTAAGCTCTACAAAGCGGCTAACAAACATGTACAGTAAGTTAGGGTGATTGAGTATATCGACACTCGGGAAACCTCGAGTTAAAGTTTGTACGTTCAATGGCGCACATTCAACATAGATGAAGTATACGAAATTTTAAATCACACTATGTTTTTTCGTCTATTCAAGTTTAAACAATTAGTGCTTGAGGAATAAATGAACAATCATAGTAGCGATCGCTTCTGTGGCAATGGCGATTCCAGTGTCCAACTTTGTATATGAAATGTAAAATAATGTATAAAACAACAGCGTGGCAACTCGTTTCTACGTCAGTGTTATCTTGACCATCTTGTTCAAAGTGATCGTGATTCTCAGAATAAAACAGCCGTCGCTTGTGCGTGCTGCAGTGCTCTCCACCGCCACCGAGCTCGTCTCGGCTCTGAATGGAGGCCAAGCTGGAGAATCGGCTCAAGATAGGATGGAAAATCATTTGCACTTACAATTCACTTTTTTGCATCCTGTCAATAACGAAACTACCATTGAGAATTTTAAAAGTTGAGATAGACAACGGCTTTCAGCTTCTTTAGTATTGGCCCATAGACGAACAAGAAAGAGAAGATTGAAAATATGTACATCCAAAACACTAGTGAGAAGCGAACATACCTACGGATACGGCCTCAAAATTTGAATTCACCACCGTATCTCGACATTAGAAACAAAAGTTTTCTTTCACCGTCAGTGACGTCGGACAAATTCGAAATTGCGAGCTCACCAGGCGATATCTGGGGGCTGTCAGGGAGGCTCAAAGAAGTGCTCTTGGGCGCGGAGTGCAGCGGAGGAGGTCTCGTGAAAGTTGTGCTCCGCCTTCTGGTCTCCGCCAAGCTGATGTTGCTCTTACGGCGCGAGTTGTGCCTTTCGAAAGTTTTCTGTGCGGAGAACGGACTGGGTCTAATCAGGTACCTGAAAAAAAGACCGTGTAAGTCATTTAATAGACTTATATTTGATTGGGATGCTTGCACCCCAAAGAGAAGAAATTAAAAAGCTAATTAATAATGTGAATAATAATTTAAAAAGTTGAACAGACGAACGGAGTGCAGCAAGCTTCTGGACGTGGTTACAAACTCGAGGCTGGCAGTATGTCATAAGATTAATTTCTCAGAATCAGATGAAGGTCATATACTCATCGACGAGGAGTTAACAAATTGGCAATCAATTGCGGCACAGGGAAATTAGGAAGGCGAGAGTCCTATCATATCACAAAAATTCAATCAGAATAATCGTGACAAAACGATAGGCAAAATAGTGCGCGAAAGGGTCGAGAGTATAGGCGAATATTAAGAAAGTAGCATTCGCAACCCGCTGGGACAAATAAGGCACACTCGTAGCTCGTTATGTACTCAATATTTTAGAAAAAAATGATTTAAGAGGTATGAAGCGCTCTACCCACAGGAAATGTGATCCCAAGGGAGAGGAAAGAAGGGATCATCTAGTATGGACTTTGGGAACCATGGAACCTATGCACAGGTGTCTACCCAAACAGGATTCCCTGCGTGGGAACACCTGTGCATAGAGACAGCAAAGTAAGAAGGAAGAGGAAGGAAAGATAAAAAATCATCAGTGAAGAAGGCATGAAAATAAGAAGAAGCAAAGCGGGCACGAGAGATAGGTGTTTCGAAGGCCTTGCTAAAGCTGAGATAACCTAAAAATATTCCCTTGGGGACGCCAGTCTCAATAGCACAAGACAGAAAAACCTAACAAACTTGACCCTATGGGTTAAGAAAAACAAACTTGATCCTAGGCCTCCTGAGGGGACTCCGAAAATGGGGACCATGGCTCACGATGTATTGTTCTACCAGTCTAGAGACGGCAACGTTTAGGGATTTTCAACAGAAAGCTTCTCTTCGGAAAGTATCTCTTTCGAAGCGTTACGAGCCACGCTTCGTTAAGCTTCAGTTCATTCAAAATAGCGATCAAAATTCGTAGGAAAAGAACAGAAGTGTTTCTAATACAAAATGAAGCGACTCCTAAAAAGCATCATCTATTCCAGAGGCTCCTAACCTGAGGTGCTGGGCCTCCCTTCTCCCGCCCTCCCCCTGGAAGTGCGACACCCTGTTTTCCAGCGACACTCAAAAATTATGTATTAGCAGTGACATTACAAAAGAGACACAGCGGCCTAGCGACACTCACACAATGTCGCCCTCCTCCAAGTTGAGGTCACACGAAGGGTTGATGATGACAAACGATAGCGAGTTTCTCTTCTCCGACACGTCGTCGTAAGACTCAGGAGGCAGGGCTGCAATAAAGTTCACTCATTAGTTTCATGGTGAGGTCATGGGAAGATTGGGATTTCTTGTCCCCGGACAATACACTGAATACACGATTTTTTCCCAAATAATTTTTTCCAATAAGCCCTTGTAAAATCGGCATTTAGGTGGGCCTTCACAGCTTGGGTCATAAGTTAACTTAAAATCAAACGTATTACAGCAGGCAACTAGAACGAAATTGTAGTTTGTAGAAGTGCATACATAGTATTAGAGGTCATCCATTTACACAGTGTGTTCTCACACAGGTTCCTTGCGCATAGAAACGTCAATTTTAAAATAAAGAGGAAGAACAGACGAAGAAGTTATGCAAATGGAACAAAGAAAAGTGGGCACGAAAGATCAAAGTACGGAAAGCCTATCGATAGCTGAAGCAACCTAACAATGCCCCTAGGGGACAACGGCCTACAGAAAGTGAGCAGAACCTGATGCGAAATAAACGATGCATCAATGGGCTAAGCTCTACACTCACCTAGGCTGGTCATGCGCGATCTCACGAGCTGGGCGATCTCAGCTCTCTCTATCTGATTGCTGTGACCTTCTTTAGGATCGTCCGAAATATTCAAGGAGAACTGAGTGAAAGAATGGTTACAGTTTAGCATCCTAGTTCATGCATGGGCTGGAAAAAGTCTTCAGAGATGAGAGGATATAATTTAGTAATAAAAATATTTGTGCCTTGAATAAATTACGTACGCACATAAGTAATAGATGACGTAGAAGCTTATACGTATAATTTTGTCGTTTTGTTCGAGGTAATATTTGAGATTTTAATATGCAGTTCGTATGAAAAAATAGACGAAAGTTATTGGAAAACAACCTGCAAATAATGTAGAATTCTCATGTTAACTCTAAATGTAATCAAAAATCAACTTTGATGTACAAGGAGTTCAAAAACTAATGGTACAAACTGACTGATATAGAGACAAAAAAAACGACTTTTTCCAAGCACAAGTAAATATCTAAACACGAATCGTTTTCGCGATTTCTAGAACTGTGAATGTTTGGATTCTCACTTATTTTAGAGAAAGTTTTTTTCAGGGATTTCAAACCTGCAATTAAAGTTTGTACCATTAGTTTTCGAACACCCTATATATACAACCTTACAGAGATAACTTGACTTATTGCAAGTTCTCTATTTGACAATTGACACAAATCAAATCTGTTCTTGGCTCCCTGAAACAGTTTTAATTTGAACACAAGAAGGAGACGTCGAGGGATGGACCGACGACAAATTTAAGAAATAAATATTTCGCGATTCAGTTGCCACGAGCTACTTTTGGTATAAGAAATTATACGTAGTGATTGAACACGCAAAGTTACAGAAAGCGAAGTACACGAACTTTTAGTATTGTCAAATTTGGCTTCAGAAGAAAAAAATACGTCAGCATACTTTGTACGAACGTAAGGTACCTACATACGTGCATTACCTGAGTAAAGTAGTACACAAAGCAGCAGTGGCACTTGTTATACAACACGACACATTGAAATGAAGAAGTACTTAAATTCTGTCGTCATATCTGAGAGGAATGACTTTGGTAAGATTTATTATTGCAGGTTAAGATTTATTGGTTAAAATTATTTGAGGGGAGCTCACTTCACATTTCGAATACGTTTGTATCTGATCAACTTCTGATCTCGAAAAATTAAAATGAATAAATGCCCGAAGTCGTCCTTGACGTGGCGGAGTCTACAAATGTTAAAGAGTCGCGTCAAAACTACTTACTTTGGTTCAACAGAGCGACTGTGTAAGTCAGCCTGTGAAACACAGGGCAGCTTCTATTGAATTAAGTTACTCTTAACATCTCTCACACTTGACAAGTAACTAACGAAGGACGTAGCAAGGATTGTTCTCTTAGTGCTGGAAACCATTTCAGTTAATTACCTGCAAGGGAGGAATTACGTGGTTGAATAACTAGCCAACAGTAAAAATTTTAGGTTTGGATGTACTCGCGCCCGGCTAATTCACACTCTGGAGCTTTGTAGACTCGTATAAGCAAATCTACGTAAATGTGCAAGCTCTGCGATAAGTGTTACGAATATAATTTTTTCCTAGAAAAAATTATTACTGTGACCTCGTTCGAACGTTACACATCTGCTTCTTCACAATATATTTTTGACAAAACACGGCTCAATGCGTTATGTTCACGGGTGCTTGCAATGATACAAGTACCTTTCATTAGAAGAACAGCTAAAGAATACATTGCTTCAGTGGTACGAGGACAAACGAGTATTTTGCTGCAGCACACTTCCCCATGCAGGGACGTTATGTATGTGAGCACAACCTCACTTTCAGACATTTTGTTCCTCAATTAAACTGACTATTTGAGGTGCAATGTCAAAACCTAAAAATAGTTTCCCTAAAAACATAGTGAAATAAATCACCATCGCTTGCATCTTTAGTCTTTGACGAAATTTTGAAAAGGACATCTCATTTTCATCATAAATGAATTACTTTCATTGAAGTGCTCAGATATATAGTTTAGTAAATCATCCGGCAGATTTCTTCGTTGGCAATTAAACTATAAGAATAGATACGTATATACATACATATGAATACAAGGCGTAGAGGGCTTTCATTTGCCAATATTCAATTCTGTAGATAAAAAGTAGTGATGTTCTATAGATTGAAGGATTGTACACCAAAATATAGTAGTTTTTCATCCTTCAAACTCTCAACAAGAGAGAGAGACTTGGGGTTCCATCACTTGCAAGAACTGCACTGCAAACCATTGGTATGCCAATGTATTTTGCTCGTACTCATCAATGACAGGAATCACTGTTGAGCAAGTCCTCATTGTATACGCCTTACAAGAACACTGTATTGTTCGTTCGACGACTTTTCCAACTTAAAATCGAATGCTCCGTTCGTTAACAGTAGTGCTATAATTGCAGGTTTCTGCACGCGTAAGAGAGATTACACACTCGAAAATCTACCTACGTAAAGCTTAAGTTTAACTGAACCTTAGTTTCAGCACACAGGTGTTAAATATATATGCAAGCATACAAGACAGAAGTACATCATCTGAAAAGCAAATAAGAACAACTAGTCAAGGTGCAGTATGTTTTGGTTAATCCTCGATTCATGCGCATAATCGCGGCAGGCAACATGCATGTTAACGGAAAACAAAATAATCTCCATCAAAATGCACACAATTAAATCATTCGCACAGTTGATTACATCCGTATTTGAAGACTTATATGGGAAATCAATACATTGTTGAAATTAATGTTTTTAAACACGAACGTAACTTCTATTCTTGGAAGGTGCGAAGAAAAGGAAGGAGTTGTAAGATTCATCCATTTTTTATAGAATCTAGCTCGATATGCGAGGAGCGATTTAGACAAGAAAATAGCTTAAGTTCATGCGCACAGAGGACATAAAAGATGATGTTTCCGCTGAACGAGTAAGGATGAGCTACGTGAAAGATTCTCCGATTCTTAACATGCAAAAGAATGCGATGACTACAAATTCGATTTCGAAAACAATCCACGTGACAGAGTGATACGGTTTGAAATCTTCCGTGAATGTCTTCAAAGTACCTCGGTACGCTGTTTTACGGCTCCCAAGGCGAGCATGTCGCAATATGAGGTCAAATACAGAAACTTGTGGCGCATAACAACCAAATTTAATAATGTGAATGGATAACATCGGACTGAATACACTAAAAGAAGGAGATATAGTTTACAAAGTTGGAAATTACAATGAAAGAACAATTAATTCGACGTAGTGCAACAAAATACACATCCGTTTTAAAATATTTAGAGACATTGGGCGACGACACGCCGCGTACTGTTCCAAGCAGACCATTAAGACGAGCAGCAGCCTCCAGTTCGTTTCCGCACCGAAACATCACTGCAGTTTTGCCTTGTATACTGGCTACGAGTCCCATAGAATGCGAACAACATCCCACCGAAGGAAGAACATGAAAATATACCAAAACATTCGGAGTGGGATCAGCATTCCTACGTTTCCTTTGGTATCTGAAACCTACTATAAGTACTTCACATTCTTCTCCAGTTACAGCGTTACTTCACACCTTCCTTATTGCAAGTCAACCAGTTCAATTACTCCAGAACGAATCAATTGTCCTGCTTGTATGGAACAAATTTGAAGGGACGTATTCTCCAATTAGCCCGTCGAGTCGTAGCCGAACTTCACAGCCCTCCGACACAAGAACCGAGGCAGGTAGTGGGATCTCACAGGTAAGCCTGAGACTCTATCGATATTTGAAGAAGCAAGACGGTACCTCTACAAATTTTGCAGAAGGCATTAAAATAAAATTTTTAAAGGTTGCACTTGAAGGGCCAGAAAATAATTGTCTTAGATTGTTTATGGTTACGTAAATTGCTCCTTTTTGAGTTATGTAATTACTAAACCACTTAAACTGACAACTCCGCCTCTGCACTTGAGTTAAATCATTTCATGTTCTAATTATCCATGGATATCTTGCACCAAACTTGAGTATTATTTTACGTATTCCCGCAAGTTTGTCTCGTTAATTTTGACCAACGGTTCACCTGAGCAGCTTTAAAAACTTGTGAAAATTTGGCATCAAAACTATTTTAACTAATCGTAAGTGATATGCTACTTGGTCATAGTCCTGTCGACAGCCAAATGTTCATTTAACGAAGAGCTTCAAGCGCGTTGCAGGCTTGATCCCAGTGAGTGATTGAGAGGAGTGGCCTCGGTACAGACCTCTGCCCACCACAGTCTCGGTACAGTCCCCTGCCACCCTCAAAGTCTCGGTACAGTCCCCTGCCACCCTCACAGTCTCGGTACAGACCCCTGCCCGCCACACAGTCTCGGTACAGACCCCTGCCACCCTCACAGTCTCGGTACAGTCCCCTGCCACCCTCACAGTCTCGGTACAGTCCTCTGCCCACCACACAGTCTCAGTATAGTCCTCTACCCACCACACAGTCTCAGTATAGTCCTCTGCCCACCACACAGTCTCAGTATAGTCCTCTGCCCACCACAGGGTCTCGATACAGTCCCCTGCCCACCACACAGTCTCAGTATAGTCCTCTGCCCATCACACAGTCTCGGTGCAGTCCCCTGCCCACCACACAGTCTCGGTACAGTNGTCCCCTGCCCACCACACAGTCTCGGTGCAGTCCCCTGCCCACCACACAGCCTCGGTACAGTCCCCTGCCCATCACACAGTCTCGGTGCAGTCTCCTGCCCACCACACAGTCTCGGTACACTTTGCTGGAACCCGTTTTCAAATTCTGTATCACATTCTGACTATCTAAGAAATAATTTGAACTTCGAGACCCGACTAACAGCATTGAAGAAACGTGGTAAGTAGAGAGGTATCGCAGCAATTTAAAGTCCATAATTCATCCTCATAGAACAGTCGCAATTTGAATCAAATTTACTGTTAGATGTGTCAAGAGTCGAGTAATTCCGATGCATGAACATGCTGAAATCACCAATGCACCGTTGAGAAACTGCTCAAGTAATCATTACTGACAAGTCGACCTAGAATTGATAGCTAAGATTTTACTCGGGTTTTGAACATTTGAACAGGCTGATAATAGATTCGATATCAGCGAGGTTCACCTAGTTACGAATTACCTAATATATCCCCATTCCAAAAATCTGTTCGGTCCCTTATTTTTTCTGTCATGAAAGGCAGAAATCTCTAATAGCTCCAATACTATACAAAAAATCAAACAATGAATAGGTAAATATAGACAGCATCAGCCGCTAGCGCGGAAGGCTGGTTGAGGCAGCGCGGACCTCCATCGCCATAGAAAAGAGAGCTATGAAAGAAAATATAACGCCTCCACTTAATTCAACCACCCAGAAATGCCATAATAATGGAGTCCCGCTACATGTATCGTTCATTCTGAGTTAATGTAGCGAGTTGGGTCTTTACTCGAGTGCTTAACTTCAGATACTCTTGCGAGGACAGGCACTTACAGCAGGCATTTTCCATGGGATTAAGTTCAGACATCAAAAATAAAAGATGAGCAGCAAAATATCTCTAGAAGTATCATCCATCGACGAGAAATTTGCTTTCCAGAAAGTTTTTGATTACTGCGTTTGAGAGACGTTGGAAGCCGTTATGTGCGTACTACAATGCATTTAGGATTGTAGAACGCATGTTCAGGGTGTGTTGACGAAAAAGAGGTTCGAAATTTTACACTTACCGGAAGGGGTAACTAAACACATAAGCCTCTACGAATTTTGCAAAAAAATTATTCGTTTTTGGGATATTAGCTGCTCAATGTCTGAAAGAAGGGCATTTGAAAACAAAATTGCTAACAAATAATCTATTATACATTTAATTTAGAAATTTAGAATTGTTCAAAGTTCCCACCACTCACAGCGATGCACTTGTGATATCTTCGACATGAGGACTGCCGGATATTGCGGAAAAGGCCTAGCATTTCAGAAATATCGTTAGAAGCCACTACAACTCTTGCCAAGAGATCTTCCTCTGATTCCACTGGTGTTGAATAAACATGGCTTTTCAAGGGTTTCCAAAAAAGAAATTGATAATTGTAGGGTAGTAGAAGCTTGGTACAATTTCTGTGAAGTAACAATAAAAAAATTATTCATGGGCAATATTGGGTTCAAAGTCTCCTCTTTCAAACATTAAACAGGTAATATTTCAAAAACCACAATTTTTCCGCAAAGTTTCTTAGAGGAAGTGTTTAGCGTACCACTTTCTGGCACGTTTAAAATTTTGTACATCTTTTTGCTTAACAACATGTTGAGTAGAGAGCAGAGTATACCAGGGCAATGCTCGAAGGTAATGCTCGAAGTTATATTAGCTATAGCTTATATAACTTCACAAGGAGAGTTGTAGACCGCAGGGGACTGCTGGTATGTTGTATTACCAGGTCATTTCCCGCCCTCCACGGGGCTTGGGAAATAGTACGGGAAGAACAAAGAATAAATGGAAAAAACAAAAACTATGTAACTTCTTTGAAAAGTTGGCCACAATTTCTGTAGATTGCATTGTGCAAACGTCACAAAGAGACCACAGGTAAATGAGCGAACATTTCAAACTTTTAGTAGTACATATACGGACAGTGAAAGCCATACAACCTATTAAGTTATAGGATACATATATGCAGTTCAGGTGCCGTAGAGATATTGAATTGGCCAGCATCCACATATTTCTTGCACAATGATCTCCCCAACGTAAATAATTCAAGGTGGCAATAAGTATGCTGAAAATTATGCAAGTGCACTGGTATATGCATTCTCAAGTGAGAAATAGTTGTTAACATTTATGAGATATTTTAATATTCTAGTCAAGTGTTAATGCCAAAAAGGTTTCCAGCTATAAATCGCAGCAATTTTAAAATAAGAGAAAATGAAGGGTCAGCCTGTGAAAGGAAGGAGCATTAAGAATAGTTAGAAAAAGAATGCATAGAAGAGACGCAGAGAAGCATGAAATAATTAACGCTCTGCCAATAACATCTGGGATCGCTTTTTTGGAAAAGAAGTACCTGCAGTAATAGGAACGGTCGCATGAAATTGCTATGCGATATGAAAGCAGCTTACAGAAGTTAATTGCACGTTAAACGTGAGAGACTCAAAGTCATTTGAATTCTCAACAAACTAAAATTAGTAAATAGGATTTTGAACCCCTGTTGCCGGCAGAGGGCTAATTTTTGGAAGTTTGAAAACGTAATTACTTCAGAGACAGCTCTCTGATACTTGATAAGAAAACCCTTGTTCCAGTTCTAGAAGTGGACACGAAAAGACGAGGAATATTAGGGCGATGCTAGTGACGAGGTACACGCAAAACCTACAGTGTTTTGCTACAGTCAAAAACGGCGCAACGTCCGTAGACTTCACAAAAATAACTGGTCGGTGAGAAGTCAAATTAAGGAAGTGGGTGGTGGTGACTCTACCATCATCAACCCATTAATGCATTGCGTCCTCCAACTTAAGAGTCATGGTCTTCCAGAATGGAATTGTAATTATGAGGGTGAGCGAATTCACACTTTTTGAACGCTTTGGATTAATGGGTTAACAGAGTAAAACTAATCGAGTGTCTCGGCTTTTCAGTGAAAATCAATTCAGCTGAGATCGTCTGTTTTCGGCAATATTCTTTGATATGGAAAACGGAAGCATTTCATACATGCTACATTTTTGCTAGCTTTCTTTTTCCCCGAATAAAAAGAAAATAAAGAGAACCATTGCCACCATGAATGAACTAATTTTAAAACGCCTTTTCTGCCCTCCACAAATTTAAGCCTAGTACCGCAATGGTTTACTACATACATACATATAGGATAACATGAAACACATAATCGAATTTGGAGATACCGATGGGCAATATGCGCTATCAATATTGACGAAACAAAAATTCGCTGGAGTACGTAGCTTTACTTTACTACAACACGGTAATGCAATTAGAGAAGACCCTCACAAGAGGTGAGACCACTCGAGAAGTTTTACGTATACTGTCGTGGAGGTGTAACAGTCTGCACGGGCATGCTGTTCCATAGTTTGCACTCGGATGTTCACTCTGTTCATCCTTTCTCGAGTGTTTTAGCGCCGGCAATCTGTTAAGTTTCACGATCCCACGTGAACGCGCTCGATAAAATCAGCAATTCTAAAAATTTAGCGACAGAATCAGAGATAACTTGGCGTGAGTACTTCACATTCGATTAACTAAGTCACGTACGCCACAGTAACGTTAGAAGTTTTGCAAGAACTTGTAATTATCAAAAAGAAACTTTAAAATTTATCCAAAAATTTTCATGGCACATGCCAAATTTAAGGACAACGGAAACACTCGTAGACCCGCTCTTAATGGGATCAGCTCAAGCCGATCATACTGCGTGTCATAGAAAACAAACTTAATAGAACTCCTCAGAAATGTTCATTGGCACTTATAGGCCACATACACATTGCCGTCAAAGCTGCGAGTGAGTGCGATTTTGAAAACCAATTCATCCTAATTTCCAACATTTCGCAAATTTCACGGAACTCCCACAAAAAGTCTCGACGCTCATCAGGCAAGGACAAAGTGAACATCTGGCGGCAAAATAGATCGGACGCATACAACTGGAGGCCATTGCACATCGCCACAAATTCGTAATCAAGTGTAAATCAAACCTTCACAATTGGAATAGTGTTATTACCTCAGGGTTGAGACTCGAGAAAGGGAAATTTGAAAAGGTTTCGGCCGATTTCCACAATGCTGGGAACACAGAGGCAAGCTGCAAATAAACACGAGATCATCTTCCAAAGTAATGGATGTCAGAATGGTCAGAGGAGAAATCAGAGCTCATTAACAATTTTTGTACAGATTCCATACCTACTCTAACTAGCAAGTTTAGTGTGCGTAAGGTGTAGTACATTCTGTTAATTGAATGCTGATTAGCGAAACCATGCCCAGTCGGTTTAACGAATTTCCTCCGATTCAAAAACCATAACTGGGTCACAGAAAACTATCTTTAAATTTAAAAGTATGTTTTTATACACGTGAAAAAACGTAGGTAATTAATTTATAAAGGACAGAAATTATTGGGAGTAATTATTTGGAGGGAAATAGTACTTGGCATTCTGTCGTGATGACTTTTTATATTTATTCCAAAAGAAATCATGTTTTGCGACATTATTTACGCATCATGTTCATTAATTGGCAAGATTTATAATGTGGAGCTACACAGGGTGACCAAGAAAAAACGGGTCGAATGTAGGAAATGATATGCAAATCATAAAAAGACAATGTAGCAGAACGACGACATAAAAATCTTTTTCTAAATTCTCACTTTATAGCTTATACACCTGAAACCGTCTATAAACTACCAGTATTCAAATCTGATTGTTCAAAAAAACAGAGATACTTTTCCAGAAAGAACATCGTTTTGCATCGATTTGAATTCCCGCAGACAGACCCACTCGTGTCTAGATTGCTTCCTATAGGGAAATGCCAAGTGTGGAAAGTTCAGAGCTAAGCCAGTTACTCTAGATGCAATTAATCAAGTTGTCTGAAAAATTAACTCCATCATTGACAAATTAATGAAGCTTGGTCCGATATAAGGTCAAAAGACAGCAATCAGAAATTGACAGAAACGGTTTTACGGAAGCATAATAATTTTGACAACATGTTATCGGCGGAATGAAAATGGTTAAAATATCCTTTCTGCGGTGCAACTTTTCCCTCTTTCCGTTAGTTATTTTTCCAATTCTAACTTTATCCATTCAACCTGCATTGCGTCATCATGGAGAGTCATCCTTTCCATGATTAATTAGACGCTTATACTGTTACATGAAATTTTCAATATTGGTACGAACGTTGGGTATTGTTTTTTTTTCGTGCTTAGGTTGATGAGCATTTAATAATAAAGAAGTATTTAAATGAAATAAAATTTAAAAGTGTAGAAGAATTTCGAATGAAGGTTTATGTTCAGAATGCAGCAGTGTAAAGTTCCCTACGAAAAACCAAGATGACATGGTGTTTATTCTGAATTCGCAAGACCAAAAATAAATATAAATTCAATAATATTTTCAGACTGGGTAAGAAACTTGTTAATGTAAAGAAAACTATTCAGTGTTGAAGCTAGCTTAGCAAACATCAGCATATTTTTATCAAGGCGTTCCGGGTCAGAACTTTCATCCTCAACAACGTCAACACGGAGATCATGTCTCTACTGTCGTGCGTTCCTGAGGACCGTCTGAAACCGAACAACTAAAATAATCATCAAAGAACAAATTTCCTAACACCAAGAAGTAACAAGAAGGAGATGGCAAATAACAATTCAAATCATTATAAATAAATACGATAATTTACACATGATCATTTCTTCCTTTATCTCACAATAACGCGAGGGTTGCCTACATTGGTAAATTATAACCATTGAAACAAAATTTCGATGAGGGAAGATTTGAAAGCAACAAAGCTCCTAAAGCCATGCAGAGAACCTGTGAAGGCAGAGCATCTAGGAAGCGACACCACTGAGCTGGGGCACCAGCGTCCCAAGATGTTTACACGAAGCCCTAAGCAGCTAATTAACAAATTGATGCTCAAGTACACGACCGAATATTTTAAAATACCAGGAACGTTTACGTCACTACAGAAGTCGATGAATGGAAGCTTACTAAGACAGTTACGCTATGACCACAACAACTTACATATAACAACTAGAAAATAAAATCTACGAATGAAGCTCAACGTACACATTCGTAGTTTATGTCTATGTAATATAAAGCTTGGACTATGTATTCAACCACTGGAAAATGCAGTGCCGTTACTCAGTGCAAGCAAAGAGAAATCGCTAAAAATATAATTGATGTTCCTATGGCAATCTCCCGAGAAATGAATAAGAGATTACAGATCTATATGTTCTTTCCTGAATAATAATTTTAGATTTGCATTAGATGCCTTCAACTATCAGTTGTGCATAACTTAAAAAATCCAGTCTATCCTAATTAGAATTATTTTTCTTTGGTCAGATTCTCCAGGATCGTAGAAATTGACGAAATAACAGTAGTGTGGGACACTGCGCGACGCGACCGCGTCTGAATGATGCAGAAAAAGATTCTGCACAAACTCACTTCCACGGAAGGAATAAGAGGCAAAACTTAATAACCACCCTTTCTAGAATATGAACTAAGCAAAGGTGCACTGCCTGTTAACTTTTTATGAGTTTCAGTAACATAGAAAATGCAAACCAAAATGTTCATTTAAAAAAACTTAGAACGAATGGAAGTGCAAAAATTCGCGCAACTACATCCCAAACCACTCAAGAGCGCTCCACTTGAACAGGAAAAGAACCAATGCGGTGTGACACAGAACAGTTCCATTCTGACGAAAGAAGTGCGGTAGGACCAGGAGTGCATGAAAATATCGAGAAACAGCGAGAGGAAAGCACACCTCAACAGGACTCACATTATTGCTGGGTTCCAGGTTCGAGGTGTCGATTGTGCGGAAGATCCCGATGGGAATTTCGCAAGTGGTGGAGCAGAGTTTCTGGTACAAGCGACCGTACGTTCTGATCCACTTGTCTTGCTTTGTGATTTTCATCTGAGGTCGAAGTACGAAACATCAGTCATACACAGATATTGGTTAAGGTTGCAGTATTCAATAAGCGATATTTCAGTAGATCTACTGATACTGAACTAGTCATCCTGTAATATTGCTCTAAATTCATTAAACATTTACACTCCAGAAACGTCGTAAAGACGAGCCCTGGTAGCTCTTTAATCGTGTTCATTGAATCTTTTCATTTAGATGAGTGATGAAAAAGCATGACGCTCAGTCGCTAATTTTTTCGTAGCTTCTTCTGATCGTGCTTTGACCTCTAGCCAGGGTTCTATGCTCATAACCTGGATTCCGAGTTAGCTTTAAATATTTCACACAACAAGTATGCCAGAGCTCTGGTACTCCGACCAATCCCTCAAACGCATTGTAACTTCATACGAAATTAGTTCACAGCCACAAAATCAGATTTGTGCGCGGCGAAAAGCTCTCTCAGTATTAACATCAGCTGCATTTTTTGTCGTGCATAGCTCATGCCTGGGCGGTAACTACTGTCACTTTTTGTGACGCTAATGTCAGTTTCAAAAGGATCAAAAAAGGATCAAAAAGGATCAAATTCAAAAAGTATTGTTTTGAAGTCATTATGTTTTCATAATCTTTAGTTTTGTTCATAAGTTTAAGCGGAAGTTCTCCACCTTCGGGTATTTTTCTCATGTCAGAAAACATTAACTATGTTGTCTTTTCAGAAGCATCTTTTCCCTAAGCTCTTTCCGTACTTTTCCAGTTCAATAGAGAAAAATACCGTAAGCAAAGCTTTCACCTTCAAAACTTAAGCGAACTCCATCAGGCCATGAAATCGGCCGACGTTTAATGTCATTTTTTTCGATTTTTTGAGTTACCTAATCGGCTCATTGATCGATATTAATTTAGGTTTGTGATTGATGAAATATTTCAGTATTCTATTTGTCGGATTCAAACAATCCACAGGAGAGAGTGGAAAAGAATAAATTTGGACCTTATAAAAATCATTAACTTGTGTATTGCAGTCGCTGAAGTTTAACTTGAAGTTCAGTGAAAATTAATCCTTCAATAAAATTCTTCAAATTCAGATGATCTTCAAATTCTACTAATCAAGTGGCGGGTCGCAACTTTCTCCCAGCGTTAAATCAGAAAATAATTTATTCATGATATTGTGAAGAGATCACCTCAAACAGCTGCACTTGGGAACAGTTTACTGTAATTGAATACATTCACAAAAAGTAATTAGAATCCTGTAATAATATTTTTGACATTAAGCCTCTGGAAATATTTTCCAGTTCTGAAATGCCACGATTTATTTCAGGAGAGAGACCTAGAAAACTGGTCACGTCCAGTATAGCGAGACGAAAGAGATAGTACTACATTATCCTAGTCCGATATAATGGATCCTACTATTTTAACCAATCCCAGTCTAACGAAATGGATCCCACTACTTTACCCAATCCTAGTCTAACGAAATGGCTCCTACTACTTTACCCAATCCTAATCCGGCGAAACAGATCCTTCTACTTGACGAAAACAGGTAACAGAAGCAGAGAGAAGACGTTCTAGTTTCTTACAGAAGTCAAGAAGCCAGATCCGGGAGCCTGGTCGATGCCGAGCAGTAGTCTGACGAAGGTGATGAGGTAGTCCTTGACGAAGGCCTGGTACAGCAGAGTGTCCAGCATGCTAGCCGAGAACACGGATCCAGCAGCGAACGGCAGGCGAAACATATACGAGATGTGCGACCCTCTTTCCTTCTCTCGCTGCCGAAAACAATGAAAATAAGTTCAGAATGGGAACACACTAGCCATGTTCATTGAACACGCGTACGGGTTTTCCTCTCAGAGCACAAGAATGAAATTGTTATAGCGTCTGGCTGCATCGCTTTCTGTACGCGCCATGAGAAAATGGAGCATAAAATCTAGAAACTTAGTTTCTCTTACTTGTACTTTTTCGCTCTTATATCACAGGATACATACGTTTCAATACCCGAGTATAGATGGATAATCCGAAGTTCGACTTTTAAGAAATAGGATGCAAAACCCCTCGAGAGGACAAGAAATAATTCAGGGATTCATATCATGTATATGATAACATAAAAATTCAAAGAAAATATAAAGGAACATCACTGCCTTAAAATTTAATACAATAAACTAGAGTGTTGAGAATCAACTCAAAAGCAGAAGTGCGTTTTGGGGCGCTTTCCATGCAGCGCCAACAACAGTGTAACGTGAAGAAGCCATGCAGTGCCTATGGAACAGGTGAGCATGTCAGGCAGGTGGCCAGAAGATGCCTTCTGCGTTAGCATGGTTTGCAACAGGAGGTTTAGAACGGGTATGGTGCACTGAAAATGAATTAAGTTTATTTTAGACATGCTGAAGACTTCAAGTTAGGGAGTTTAGTACGAAAAAATTGTTCGAGGATTTGTTAGTACCTTGTACCTATTTTACACGTGAACTAAATGTCTGAGGAAACCTAAGTTCCTTGTAAATAACTATGCAGTAAACTTTACGATTTGTAGCCGAAGCTTGCGCGTAGAATTATGCAACACAGTTGATGTTTTAATCCAAGTCCATAATACTTACATTATTTTTTCATCACCGGGAAAAATTTACTTCACCTGCGTGAAACATATTTGCAAGGAGACGATCAGAATTACACCGTAACCCAGTCAGTACAGGAAATGACGTGGAACTAGAAGAACCGCTTCTAAAATCACCAATAATGGAAGGACGCACCAGAAAAATAACTACGAAAGAAACAAACATTAATGGCTTGTTGCCAAATGGAAGCTGGTAAATAATATTTTGCCCATGAATTCCTCGAGCTAACCGTCAGAATTTTTACCTGAACATTTGCATACTTTGTGCACTCACTGTGCACTAGTATTGTTACCTTATGTTGAGCAGTAAAAACTTATTTTAACAGTTACTTTTATTCTCGTTATGTTCAGGGTTCAACTGCCATTCTCGTTGCTAACAGAAGGCAATACCCACATTTTGGAGAGATATATTTTCAGTGCCCACTCATAGCCACCAAAGTTCAATGTTTTCTAGCTGACAGCCTGCTACAACTCGTAGATAAAAGCACCATAAGGATCCCGAAGAGGCGAAAAAGAAAATGATACGAAGAAAGAAACAAATGATGATACTCGCTCCTGATGTTAACTAGTACGCCGGACTTCGTGATGTTAACTAGTATGCCGGACTTTGTGATGTTAACTAGTATGCCGGACTTCGTGATGTTAGTTAGTACGCCGGACTTCGTGATGTTAATTAGTACGCCGGACTTCGTGATGTTAATTAGTACGCCGGACTTCCTCCGCGACCAAAAGGAAGAAGAAGGAGGAACAAGTGAACTATTAACTAAACCTAAAGTCAACTCGCGTTACAAGCACGGTTGACCCAGCTTTGAATAGCTATAGATTCGACACAGGAACACCGTTTTGATTAGATTAGATTATTGGTAAGTTTAAAGGTCCCCAGCCAAATGGAATCCCATCTTAAAAGAGTGTAAAGAAAGAACCATTTAGTATGGACTTGAGAAAATATAAAATCTAGGGACAGATGTGTTCCTACACAGGATTCCTTGCTCATAGAAACAACAAGTTAAGAAAAAAAGGAAGAGAAGATAAAGGGTAATCAGCGAGAAGGCATGAAAAAGGAAAGAAGCCAAGTGAGCACGCATGATAGAAGTCCCGAAGGCCCAGCTAGAGTTGAGGTAACCTAAGAAACACAGTTCTCTCACAGGACGCTGACGAAACCTGCATTAAATGCGAGCATACCCCCCTTGGAAAAATCTCAAGAATCCCACTAATCATAAAAAAAAGACAAGCTCTTAGATACGCTGTGTCATACTAAAATTTCTCTCAACGTACCGCCGTGAGAAAGAACAAGACGTGAAAAATGGAAACTTTACCTACCGTACCTGACATTAGCCACACATAACTTTTCAATTAGTGGAGCTACCTTTACATCTATATGAAAAGATTCTTTATACATGCTTCATGAAGCCAAAAAAGCTGCATAACTACCGCATACTATATTTCAGTTCAACACCTCGATCACATAATTACGGTGTCTCAAGAATGATTCTTTAATCCGAGATTGAGAGCAAAGTGGCTCGTTTGCTTCGAAAGATTCTCTAATGCTGTGTGCTTTCACTGACATTCCAACTCCTACAGAAAGCAACGGAGAAACAAGCAAGTCAGCAACAGTTCTCTACCACAGGTCTAATTTCTAATTATAATGCTGATTTTGACAGAAAATCCGTCACTAAGGCGCTCGTCCGTCTCTCTCAATCTCTATAGCATCAATTAATAGAAACCATTTTATTCAAATTTTACATTATTATGACATGCAAAATTAGAGTCATGGACTGGGTTAATGAAATTAGACGGCTTTGGTTAGAATTGCCTTGCGAGATATCATATGATCGGTCTATTGCCCTCACGAAACCGATAAGACGGTAACCAAAAAAGGGATACACATGCGAACTAAACCCTCCGCTATGCTAACGACCGTCGTACGACTCAACTCTTTACGTTCTCGTGTAACCCTCAAGTCAAACGTAGGCTTAACTTTACCACTACTTCAAAATTACTCTAACAGGCTTGAACGCTCATTTCAGAATTTAGTTACGAATGTGAAGCGCGAAGCATCTGTTATACTTAATCGATACACATTTCATTTCTTATAATACTTTTTGAGACGCGCTAACAAAAAAGAAAAATTAGTTTACTGCGAGAAATGAATCTGAGGTATTAAGGGTTATGAGAAAGCTGACCTCACTCGCTGTATCCTCCATTGGAGCATACAGGGCATACAGTATTTAGGAGAAGGTAGTACACTAAGTATACTCCTGAATTCCGTAGACGCTGCGTGGTCTTACAATAGCCCAAGAATTTTATCCTTAGTCACTCGCTTCACCGAATGAGCTGCGAACAACAATCGGAAGCATTCAACAACTCATTACGTATTTAAAATAAATCTGAAAAATGTAGCCATTTCATTACATCGAAAGAAAAAAACGGTATCAGTGCCGTCATTTTTACAAGACAAGCTACTAGACGTCAGCTGCAGGGTTTAGAAGGCACGTAAGTAAGGGAAATTGTTTCTGAGTTCTCAAGCGTAATGTAACGCGATGAGATTATACGATGTGTGAATTCACGTTCGAGGATTTTCTCGGGCAAAAAAATAGAGAAACTACTAAATTTCTTAACCTTCAGTTAACTTGGCAACTTTTAACAGACATAATTAATCGTGTCCGCTGATATTGATCAGAGCTGAAATGCCGATTTAACATTTGGGAAGGTAATGTGCTTTCTGGAAATGGGCCTGTCCATTCGGACTCAGGCATCGAGTATCTGAATGTTCAGCGTAGGCAATTCGAAACGGTCACGTCTGACCCAGCCTCACAGTGCCAGATGTACTGGTGATGCAACCGACCCTGCCCATGTGGCATTTTACTACAATGCGTGGAAGGAACGTCCATCTCGAAGAAAATAAGAAAATCTCTCCGGCATAAATCAAAACGGCTTCGTTTGATGAAACTGTAGTTGGGGCGACCTGCAGCTGTGGGAGAAATGAAATGACGAAGGGAGAGAGAAAGACGACGTGAAGAAAAGTCGACGTTCAATCCTGCCAAATTTTTATTCCAAGATACACTCCTCGAATGAGTCGCTATCATTCAAGGACGTCGGCATTAGAAGTTAAGCATAATTAATGTGATGAAATGGAATAAATAGTAACAAGAAATATTGATACTTAACGTTCGCAAAAACATACCGTCATACAAATAAGAATTTTTCAAGCCCACTCTCAGAAGAGCGGAATTCAGTAGAAAATTGTAAGAAACAAGTGCAATGCAGCACCACGCTTGTGAAGTACTGTGTGACATAAGGTTACACGTAAATTTGCAGAAATTATGGAAAAGAACCAAGTCAGATATTAAAAGCATAAAATTTGTTCGAGGTGGTTGATATATGAAAGACAGTCTGAGCATGAACGCAAAGAAGAACTTGAAACCAGACCCAAAACGGTACAATAGAAGCAAAGCAAGTTCGACGATCATCGTTACCCTCTCCAACTGTGATATGACTTCCGAGTAGTAAACTTTAGGTTTCCGGACGGTGCTTTTGCGACGGAAACTTCGTTGATAGAGACTCAAACGTCGGAAAGCAGGATCTCCGCGGAGACTAGCGCTAGAATTTCGTGTTCTTCTCACCCGGACGCCATGGGTCGATGTCTCTGCTCTTGCTCTTTCTGAAAACTCCTGTAACGCCGGTCAACAATGGGTGAGTTCCAATGCGCACACGCACGCTCTGGAGACACGAGGTTTCCCTCAAAATCACGGGGCTATAAACAAAGTAATCAAAATAAATCATTAGCACAACAAATGCAAAGTAAACCACACTTTTATACGTTAAAAGCAAAGAGGCTCTATACGTTGTTTTGGAATACCAGGGATAGAAAATAATTATAGAATAATGGTACCGCTGATATAAGATATTGAATATAAAGAAAATAAATTAGACTTAAAAAATAACTAGCCAGTATAAAATAATTCACAATCAGATGCAATGTAAGTAAGAGGGAAAAGTGCTGCTCGTAAAAAAATTGTTACCCAAGACTACAAGCTTCCATTAATTCAATCGCTACGGGTGATTTTCAATATAAATAATATCAACACCGAAAACTGAAACATGGTATAAAAAATGAATCGAATACAAAAAATTCAAGAAATATAACACACATGGATATAGAAGAGACTAGTGATAAAGTTCAACTGCTGAGTCCGCTGACGCTCCCTACCAGTGAAACACAGAAGCAAAAAAAAACAAAAAATAGTAATAATGTTATGCAAATGAGATTCATGTCCCATCAGGACTGAACCATACCTAGCCTCATTGGTTAGTTTAAAGCTCCGTACAAAATATTTTTGCTAGGACATAGGAAATTATGGTATTTCAATAAGTTCAACCTGATCCCCTAATTCGTTACCCTGATATAACATTTACGAAATTTGGAATGGATAAAGTCGCTTTGAACTCTTCTTGAATAGAATATTGTCAGGCTGCTAAATTACAGCGGCGTCGAATTCCAGATTTTTTCCATTCCTGCAGGCAGTGTCGTTTACAATATGAACAGGATCACGCCAGGTAGGTGACCATTGAACTAAATTATTTGATAAAACCAAACGGAATCAATATTTCTCTTAAAAAGTATTGGATTTGAAGTTATTTTAAACATTGAATTACTCAGAATTAAGATGAGGTCCGATTTTCAGCCAGATAGGTACCTCCTACGATAGTGAGTATGCTACATTGTATAATATGCTGCGACAGTTATCTCATTCTGTTGAAGTGGTTTCTTATGAGCGGAACTTGACGGAAGGAAAATCCCGGCGCTTGTTTTACAGAAAAAGGTCTTCATTCATCATGATCCACGCCGCACATCTTGTGCACACTGCTATAATCAGGATTAGAGAAATAATGTATGTAACTAAAAGTAATAAATAAAGTAGGCTGAAGGAACTGAGCTCATATTTGCAAGTCGACGCCTCAACTAGTCTACTTGCAACTGTAAAGAAATGATAAGGCAAAACTAATGGAAAATAAAAAGCCATGCTCTCCTGAAATTAGATACTAGTTAGGCATAAACAAGGTTTACAGCTCCCTATTTACATACAATGTGATCTGAAGCGAGCGAAAAGAAGGGACCACTTGGTCTGGATTTAGGAGGACGGGAATCGATGCACAAGGTGTGTTCCCACCCAAGATGCCAATCGCATAGAAGTAGCAAGTTAAGAAAAAAGAGGAAGAAAAGATAAAGATTATTCAGCGAAGAAGGCATGAAAAAGGTAGAAGCTAAGTGGGCACGAAGAACAGAAATCCCGAATGCCTGGCGAAAGTTGAGGTAATCTAACTGTGTCAGGGGACGCCAGTCCACTCAGAAAAAATAAGCAAACCTAGCTAACTCCATTGCCTGTGGCCTATCCTATGCCCCTGAGGAGGCTCTCCTGAGGTATTCATAGGCATGTCATCGAGCTGACACACGAGTAGATTATCCAGTCTGAGACGCTGT
>VOMN01037734.1:0-41084 GCA_014899125.1 Orchestia grillus
CAAAGCCGCCAGACTTGCAGCTCAGAAGGATCGCCGTGACAACACTTGTCGTCGGCTCAAGTTAAGACATTGCAGTGCAACGAGTGCACTTTGAGAAGGATTGTATTCGGATGTTGACGGGATGTGCGGTGTTTCTATAATCTTCGTGCTCACCAGTTGATCTGTGCATTTCCATTCTTAACCTGTGTCTGTACTTTCCGTGTATTTTGCAAATTTGGTTTCCCACGGCATTACAATAATAAACGTGTTTGATTTAAACTGTGTGTTTTACTGTCCCCTTCTTCTATAAGTCAATGGGTGCTTTCATATATGCATACGAGAGGTATGAAGCGACTTCTCAAACCTTTACGAATACTATTAAGTACCAGTGGTTCCGTCACAATTCAACTCATTATTAATTCTTCACGCCCCGAAGTGACTCTTGCGTCACACGCAAATTAAACTTTCACAATACTTCAACATCAATTTAATGGGCTTAAATTCAACGCCTGGTTACGAATGTGATGCGTAAAACACTCGTTACAATTAACCCATTCATGCTTTTTACCTTGAAAGACTCACTGAAAAACGTAAACCCTGGACAAACGAGACCATTAGTTTGTAGCGAGAAACGAACTCAGGGTTCAAGAAGCCAACCTTTCCTTGCTATTTCGGAAGTTTCGGTAGTAACTTGGGTAACTATTTTCAAATTTCCATGTAGGGCAATTGTTTCTAATTTCACACGCTCTGAATTGTCTCGTATATTAAGGAAAACCCGGGACTTGAAGCGTGTTATGGACACTGCGTGGAGCAGCCCAGCTGCAACTATCGATGCACAGACTACCGACCCATTGTGAAGCGATGCCGTGACGCTTTGTTCGCGCTACAATGGCCGACATGAATACCGCTAACTACATTTCAAAGCTTATTTTAGAACAGAAGTAGATAAGGAGTGTGCATGGTGATGTGTGCGACCGTAAACATAAAAAGTCAAGCACTTCATCTGCTATAACTAAAAAGTACGGATCAAAGCGAGCGATAAGTACTGCCAGTGCTAGAGTACGAGTACTTGGGTGTGACGGCAGTCAACACATAACGTACTTGGGTGTGACGGTAGTCAACACATAACGTACTTGGGTGTGACGGCAGTTAACACATAACGCGCTTGGGTGTGACGGCAGTTAACACATAACGCGCTTGGGTGTGACGGCAGTTTATACATGACGTATATGTGTGTGACGGCAGTTTATACATGACGTATATGTGTGTGACGGAACCAAAACACGGTCAGAATTTGCCGATACGTTAATTCTTCATCACAGAGTCCAACCATTTGCTTTCGAATAGCTCCGGATTGTACCGGTAGTAGTTCGTTTAGGTAGCATATGTTTCTAGAAGCTTTATAAAATGTTTCTTAATCAAGATACTCAAATTGCGCAATAAAAACAATGCTTAACAGGACATTAATTTCAGCCAAATACATTCGTTCCATATATTTTTTTGCTTAGGCGGAATTCTCGTATTCAATAAATTTTGTTCTGTTCTGTTTAAATATTCTGGTAACTAGATGTCATCTGAACTATACACTTGTCCTCATTACTCCAAACCAGAGCCCGAAATTTTCAAGATACATCAAGAATAGAGTTGGGCAAACACCTGTGACACTTTAGGTATAGTAATCAAATTACGGCACAGTGTTATCGCGAGGCATTCGAACAAGTGTGCAGGGTGAGGTGAAATGATGTCTTACATATTTGCTGATTTGAACAACGCAAAATGAAATAACGAATGAACGGAGGAAATTTCGTTTTATGCACATGTGTAAAATGCAATTTTGTTTCATACCTTTCCACTACGCCTTTCCGCTAACCCTCCCCACTTTAAAAAAAAAAGAAGTATGTGAGATCATTTTTAGAAGACCCAGCATGTATATATATCAAGCAGTCACCACGATATACGAAGTTTATATATATTATTAGAATAAAAATTGTGAAGTATATACATACCTGCGTATCAGTCATAAGTCAAACATACGCTAATCCATGATGTCAACTCCGAAACATTGAGTGTAATAAATTTTATGTTACCATAGGTAATTTGTGTCAACGTGACAAGCGACCCAAGATTCGTAGAGTCCTGCTCTCACGCACAAGACTCCACGTCTACTTAGCGTCTATTGGTGGAGAGAGCATATTGACTCTCAGCGAGAGACCTAAAAGATTAGATGAGAATAGTAGTTAGTTTGAAACTCCCTGAAAAAATGAAATGTGTTCCAAAAGGAGCGAAGTCAGGAAGGGACCTTTTAAAATGGACCGTAGTGAACGGGGAATCTTTGCACAAGATGTGTTCCCACACAATATCCCCTGCGCATTGAAACAGTAAGTTAAGAAGAAAAGCGACGAAAAGATAAAGGAGAGATAGCGGAGAAGATGTGAAAATTGCAGGAAGCAAAGCGGGCCCGATAGATAGAAGTCGCATAGGCCTATCAACGGTTGAGGCACGAGAGACCTCGAAACACTGATAAAAAAACTAACCCGGTCGAACCCTGGATATTCAACGTAGCGTATTGTTTGCTATTTAATTACAGACATCCAGGAACGGCTGACATAAAGCGAGAGTCTTTGTACTTTTACGTTCTGAAAATAGCTGCCACTGAAGGATCTAAACCATGATGATGTATTAATGCCATTCACATATTCCAAGCAGTGAATCAAAAGTGAATGTGTTTTTGGTTTCGTTTAATATTTTCACATTCTCACGCAATCATTTTCTTCAAACTGGAAAACCGACCGAAATTCTAAAACTGTGACCCGAACTAATAGCTCGTTTCGAATAATTGAGTTCGAGGTTTTAGGATGTCATTTACTAGCATATTCGTAACATTCGTTATCTGTGATAACTCAAGATTATTTCATTTCCTTTTACTTCTTGAGAATTAAATTTTAGTCACATCGGATAGTACTAAAACGAAGTGGGGCGATAATATTAACACCTTGAGCGCGACGTGCGCCATATGTGGTACACGCGATCATCTAACCTAACCTAACGTAGCCTAAGGGCTAACACGTAGGAATACAAATTTTCAAGTGTTCATGAAATTTGTGTTCATTACTCGAATAAGCTAGTTTAGATTGGAAGGGAAATGAATAGGGTAACCAAATTGGTGATAACAAAATTCTTCATTTCTACATTGGCAAAGGAGATATTTGTCGACATGAAATTTTACCTGTGTAGAGAAATCGCGGCCAACGTTAATTTCTTATCTTTTATTTCTAGAGCACTAACTTCATATCTACGCAACGGATAGAAATGACACAAAAAATAATCGCACAACAACAGAGGGAAATATCACGAGACAATTTCACCCACACCAGTAACCACACCTTTTGAGGGAAGTAGAGATCGTTGGGGTAGAGTCTGATACACGAGGCACTCCCCCTGGAGATGCTGCTGGGGAGCTTGGACGGCGGACTCCGCCCTGTACCATGAGAGGTGCGTAGAGGGGAACCGTCGATGCAGCAGTCACCGTATAGGTGGCACTCAGGGTCACACCGGCACGGCAATTGTCTGTAACAATGGCATTCAAATCAGTCGGATGTTGTGGACGTTCTTTGTGGCATCCGACACAATCGTCGGGCACAAGTGTGTTCACATGAGAGCAGCGTCGCTGCGGGATTGCACTTCATGAGGGGACGCGCTTCCTAAACGCCGGACTTCAGCGTTAGATTTGAGTGGAAATTTTCGAAATCCGGTCTAAAACACTTGGGTTGGTCCCCAACGAAAATGTTTGGAATATTCCCAACGGAATTTTTGAGAAGTGTTTTGAAAAGAGTTCGGCTACACGGCTACATCAAGATAGTAGAAACTCTTTACTTCGTAAGAATATATGTACATAGAAGCGAGATGGGCTGAAACTGAGAGTGAATATACATATGTAAGTAATCTACACGGAAAGTGAAATCAGCGTTGCTTGAATAATTAATCGACTGGATAATTAAAAAAAAAATTTAAAACATAACTCAAGGCATAAAACAATCACGTGTTTGCAATAAATCACAGTCTGGCAATATATTCATACAAAACGTACAGCATTAAAACAAACAGTAAGGTAAATAAGTAGTTGAAGGATGTCAACCTTGGAATAGATCTAAGTTTAATAGCATAGAGGAAGTAAAACATATTTTCTCGGACAAGATGGCAGCGTGGGCAATGAAATTATAAAAATGAAATCAAAGCTGGTTTTTTGTGCATTTTTTCCACGCAACACTAACATGGCTTCAAATATTGAGTTATTTGTAAAGTTTTTTTTAACACGTACGAACCAAAAATACTCTTAAGATTTCTTATCCGTGCTATTCTTAACGTAACGAAACGTTCATATAGCATGCGTATATTTTATGAACATATTTGTTTCATACTCTACGCTCTGAATACTGCAGAGTTTGGAGCAGAGACAGCATAACAAGATAAAGAGATAAGATAAAAGCTAATCCCTCTACAGAAATGGGATAAACCTATTAACAAAATAACTTCTGAAACTTACAAGTTTCTGTTTGTTTCAGTAGACACTGTTTTGCAATTTTCTGAAGATTAATGCCTACTCCAACAAGCTTAAAATCTAATTAAATACAATTCACACTGCCGCAACCCCTACAAAAAGAGGAGACCCCAACAGCATGAGAAATAACGCAGCTCTGGGACATCGAGAAGCGTTGTAACACACGCGTTCAATCACACCTATGTTGTTCCTGTGTACCGGAATTCACGCACTGAAAGAAATGTCATTGAATTAACGATGATTCCAGCTCAGCGTGCTACACACTGTGCGAAACTAAAAAAGTATTTTCAGAATTCTTCGTAATATTTCAACTATGAACATAATGAAATTTCACATCGCAGAGTGAAAGTCTTCCGCCCTGGTCGCTACGGCATCCTTAGCATACGCTACACAGCTGCAGATTTAATTGTCGCCAGCTTAATTAGGACGCACGAATCGACCCCCCCCCCTCCACTATACGAATAGGCACTTCCTTGGAGTATTGATGTCTACTTTTAGGAATAAATTAATCAGCAAAATGAGGAAACCAATTCACGGTTCACTTTGACCGTTTGAAGAAAATTCTGAAACATGCGCATGAAAATTAGAGTCTAAGTCAATTCCGAGGGGCAGTAGTACGGTTTAGAAAATATACTTTCATGTTTCTGCAAGAATAAAGCGAATTGATAATTTAATAGATGAAAATGGAAAGCTATAGTATCGTGTAGAAGTACAGCCGTCCCCAACGTAGAGTGGAACATCGGTTCCAGCAAACAATCGCTCGTCAGTCGTCCCTCACATAGAGCGGCATCAACTAACCCGAGCATTAAATAACACCGGAAGTATCTGCCATAAAAAAATAATGCGTGCTACATGAAGCAAATAGAGCGTGTTAAAAAGAGTAAATCAAACGTGTTAAAAAGAGCAAATCGAGCGTGTTACAAAAATCAAATAGAACGTGTTACAAAGAAACAAATAGAACGTGTTACAAAGAGCAAATTGAGCGAGTTACAAGGAAAAGATAGAGCGGGTCACAAGGAACAAATAGAGCATTTTATAAGGAGAAAATAGAGTACGTTAAAAGAGAAAAAGAAAAGCAAGAGCGGCTGTTGACTGGAACTGATTCAGCGCTCCACGCGAGGGACGACTGCGTACATATACTGATGCTGTAAACTGAAATGCAGCGCGAGTAGCCGAGACATGTAACCCAGATGGGTACAAGATGATTCACGCTTGCAGTCATTCCTTGTGCACGTTAAATTCGTGGTTCACCGATTAGATAACCGATAAAATATACCGAGTTTCTTATCGGACGTTTTGATCAGTGCGCTCTCACAAAAATTTCTGTACGGCGCGTGGCAGAGAAAATTCAAAATTGGCACCACAATTACATGTAAGACGAGCCAGCTGATAGTTCATCATTGGGTTGATATATTATAAAATGCTAGCTTTATTCTTAGAAACGATTTCACATCGTCTGCAGCTCAACCTCAGAGCGGAGAATCAAAATATCTTCCAAACTCGAACGAATTCCAGGACAGGTGTTGGCTGATTACAAACCGCACAGAAGTCAAAGAAGAGCTACGTACGTACGTAGCTGGATAGATAGAACAGGACACTTGTTTCGGGAGCGAAGCCTGAACGTTGAGAACACGTGGAGACGACTCAAAGCAGGTACAGGTTTCCGTCGATGATGATTACTTCAAAATTTTCTTCCATTCATTGTTTTTTATTCCATACCCGTATCTCAACTGAGCTAATAAACTCTGTTTTATGAATTTAACTGGAAAATAACGCAATTGTTGCAACTAAACCTGTATTTGAAAGTCGAGTTCAAATGAATTTTTCAAGCAAATGAGCTTAGCTCTTCAGTCTATAGCTACCTTATGTAATTCTGCTATTTATTTAGCTTTTATAACTCAATATCTCCACAGAGCTAGAAAAATCATTTTTCGTCAACTTGATCACGATCTTGGCTGTAAAATACTCCTAGGTTTGAAACCGAGAGTACATCCGAATTCAAATGAAATGATTTAGAATAAATTTAACTCGGTTCCTTACTCTTCTTGAGTATCAGGCTGCGGTGGAGGGGGAGGTGGTCCCGAGAAGTTGAGCATTATTTCAGTCTCCAAAAGACTTTTCCCGTCCACCGGAAGCCCCATTTTCAGACGCACTCCGCGACGCTGACACATGTACGGAAATTTACACGATGACGCATTGAAAGTTCTCTCGGCTTCGGTCACTAAAGACTCGATGTCGGTACTTGACAAACACTCGCACAAACAAGAACATGTGACCAACATGACGATAAGTAACAACAAAGTTGAGAGTGAACTCTGTTGAGCAGCAAACCGCGAGCACTGTTCTTTACGGCCACGAGACATGTTAACGTTGAGACAAATTATGAGGCCTAATGGAACGAAATGCGATTACGTACACTCTCAGTACAGTGAGTAGACCTGGTTTCAAATTACAAACGCTGACCATAGGTATATATGTTATCTCAAGAATTGTTTTTACGCCCCATGTGCAATTACCTCGATTTCAACGAGTCCTTAAAACACTTCAAACTCTTTATCATCCAAAATAACAACTTTACTTCACACGGTGCAATTTACCGTGAACACTATATTCTAATCACGAGTTTGAGCTGCTCGTATTTTCAAAATTTAAAACACGAATGCATATCTAAAATGAAAGATCACTTAACTAACCACAGGCTGAATACGCAAACTATTGGCCACGGGAAAGATGTTGCTACACCTGCACTCGACTAGGGTAGCTTGGCTACTGAGTGGACTGACTGAAGCCTGAACTCTAGAACTCGCCGTTCACGAAATAGCCCCGATTCTCACTAGCCCGGCGGGCGAGCCCAGCCTTTGCTTATCAGTTTGTCTGATAAACACGGTTAGCTTTCGGCACAGTTTCCTATGTGTTCACAGGACTAGGGTGCAATTTTGCTCTAAACAAACGTCATTCAGGCTGTCAGAAGCAGTAACGCTGGCGAATGTTTGGAAAACTCGTGCCAAAGAATATACTGACAAAACAGGGCATGTTTGCTAAAAAAAACTTTCATGTTAAAAATAGGTTAGGGTGCCAGGACCTCTGCCTCTAGTGGGAAGGCAAGACTCGTTAGTTCCTTGGTTGCGCGAAGGGGAAACTCACTGTTAGATAACATGCTGATAGAAAGTCATCACTTACGAGAGATGTTAGAAGGTCTCGGTAAAAACCTCAGTTTTAGAACTAACCCATGCTGAAGTAATGGAACTTTTTCGCACTAGAGTGACGTTCGATTTACACGGAAATGTTACGTTAATGTTGCTTTTATGCTCTTCAATTCATCTTTCATTATCTGGCAACGAGTGTGATTCATGAAGCAACTGTTACAGTTCACCCACCCATTCATTTTCTCTTTTCATTCGAACATTCATCAAAACACACAAACATCAAACAAATAAGAAAAAAGTTAGTTCACTACGAGAAATTAATCCAGGCAATAAAGGGATAACAAAGTTGACTTACAGCCAATATGAAAACTAAGACAGCAAACCTCGGAGCGCTTTCGTTTCCGATATTTTAGGACACTTTAATGTCAAATTGAGGAAGCTCCTCTTAGTTCAATATAAATAAAAGTAATGATGCGAGCGACTACCATGATATAATTTTCTAAAATCGGTTCTACGTAGTAAAGCCACTACACATGCCTGCAATATGTAACAACTATATCCGGATTACAAGCGAATAGAAAGTCATCACTTCAAGAGAGGTGCAAGAAGGTGGCGGTAAAACGCGACAGTTCGCATACCTACCTGAACACGATGTAAAAAAAGCAGCTTCTACGAACGCATGAGTATGCTTACCTGTTCCATTTACCCAGTGAAGATAGAGGGGAAAGCCCTCATCACCCTTTAGGAAATAAAATCATGAGTTCACGTGAATTCAGCACATGGGTATTTACAGAACTCGGTGTACCAAATATGAACACGGGTATGAGAGAGCGGGAGAAGTGCTGTGGAATTAAAGTGTTTGCTTAATAAAACGTTTTCATAAATTTCAGTTAAAATGGTAAATTTTTAGGCAAGATGTTCGTCATTAACCGAACTTTCTGGCTGAGTACAAGTCAGGAGTTTTCTGACTTGGAGTGAAGGATTAGGTTTTATTTTACCTTCGAGTCGGACGCGCCTGCCTACGCCTAGTTGAGACAAGAGCATTTCGCCTATTTATGAAACATTTAGTCATACATAGCAGTGTATGTATGTAGAAACACATATAGTCATAGTGTAGTAGTTATATGTACGTGGAAATTTTGATCTTATTTATTGGTATAGCCGTGGCATTCGGATAAAAATGTGTGAGTAATAAAGAAATATTTCCAATAATAGGAAAAAGGTCAAATTTTTACTCAGCAGAGAAGATAGCGTTCCAAAAACGAACAGTTTTGAAGCATTTTTGAAGATGTTTCGTCTGTCAATCTGCGCGTGATCTCATATTAATTAGATCCAAGTTTAGCGAAGCATGGAGAGTTGTTTTTCCATAGACGTGGACTCCATGGCGTACTGGTAGCGTGTTGGCCTCGCCACCGAGAGGAAAAGGGCTCGAAACTCGGCCCAGGCGGCATTTCACGTAACCAGAGAGAACTTCCATTGGAAAAAGAAGATTAAATCACACATTCGTCATATCCCTTACCACGCCAGTAGTTATAAGGTATTGCAAGCCCAACGGTAAAACGTGTTCGAATTAATAAAAGCTCTTTTTTTGATGACTTTTGGAGTTCGCATCGTGAGACTGAAGATTTACGGACTACGGCTATTTCCTGACACCTGTGACGTCACCTGTGACCATCGTCGTTCAAAGCGTGATTGGACCTGATAAGAGCTATCTGTTGTAGTTGTAATGGTAGTGAAAGCAGCGCTTCAGAAACTCAGTCTATCTCGCACCGAAAGAGTAGGGACCATTTAGCATGGACTTAGGAGAACGGGGATTCTATGCACAGGGTGTGTTCCCACAAAAGATCCCCTGCGCATATAAACAGCAAGTTAAGAAGGAAGAGCAAGAAAAGACAAATAAGAAATAGCGAAGAAGGAATGAAAACGGAAGGAAGCAAAGTGGGCACGAAAGACAGAAGTCCTGAAGGCCTATCTAAAGCTGAGGTACCCTAGCAGTACTCCCCTGGGGGCAAGAGCTATCTGTGTGCACTTGATAACGAGCTTTAGTGGATCCTTTATCAGTGAGACCCTCGTACGTACTGAGTGAATATCGAAAAGTACTTATGTAAAAAGCGTACAACGACCAACTTGATGTCGGAAATGAATTACTTTTCATTTTGGTGTTGAATATTCACTGCCTTAAATTTTTTCTGGTAGAATCTAAAATCTTCTCTACAACGGTCGGAATATATCTCATGCATGTTCCCCTCAAAGGGCATAAGATAGGCCATAGACAATAGAATTAGGTTAGTTAGGTTTGTTTATCCCATGCGATAGGGACTGGCGTCCCCAGGGGCGCAGTGTTAGGTTATCTCAGTTATAGTTAGGCCTTCGGGACTTCTATCATTCGTGTCCACTTGCCTTCTTTCCATTTTCATGCCTTCTTTGCTGGTTATATAATGTTCTTTATCTTTTCTTCATCTTCTTTCTGAACTTGCTGTCTCTATGAGCAGGAATTCTTGTGTGGAACACATCTGGGCGTATATTCCACTTTTTCTTAAGTCCATACTAAATGGTTCCCTGTTTTCGCTCTCTGGAGATCACGTTCCATGTGGCTAGGGAGGCTGGAGAGCTTTAAGCCAAATATTAAGATAAACTAAAGATAAATAAATCTTACGTATGTTCAGAGATTGAATAGGCGATTAATGAAAAGTTGTTAATCCTGGGCAGGATTGATTGGCAATCCGACGATCGAGGTTTTCTAGATATTAATGGTGTTCTTACGCCCTCAGTCGACCAAGTATAACCATAAAATTATCAACAATAAAGGTGACCGAATTAGAGTTGAATACTACGTGATTCCAAAATCGGTAATAAACGTACCTATGTCAAATTTAATTTCATTTTAATTAAGAATAAATCAAAGCTATATTGTTAATGCTACCGGTATATATGGAGGACTTGCGTGTGTGTAAGTATGATATTAACAAATCAAGAATATGATACTCTGTCGGAAAGCATGGTAACGATAATGGGTGGGAACGAATTGTTTTCTTCTTGCAAGGATTCTGCACTTCAGACGAATTAACAAGTATCACGTCGCAGAGCGTCGTAAAGTTTGAATTTTGAAAACTAACTCCCTGCCAGATGCATAGCCGACTTCAAAGAGCACATACTTTCCTGAAAATTATGACAAAATTATATATTATTCAATGAACCCTACCACAAACGCAACCTTCCGAGACAATATTCACTCCCGTATAGGCTACAATACTTCATAAGAAAGTTCACGGCAGCTTGCAGTTATAGATGATACTGGAACGTGAAAGTAATGACTCATTGCCACAGTGACCAACCTGTTAGAAAAATAGATCTCTCGCGTTTGCTCTGCGGAGCAGCGGAAGTCCCTACTCGCTTCTCCGACGTTTGCACGTGTCATGAGGTGTCCGGAAAACCCCAGAAGAAACTTTCTCGGATTTATACTGACTTGACGGAAAAACGAACGGAGGAACTAACAAGCGTGCCTTACAAGGCAATGGTTTTCCGGGAGTTCTTCGTACGATGAACGGTAAAAAAGTTCCAGTACATAGTATTATATCTATATAATTATCAAAATTTAATTTCCAGCTGAATATGTCAAGGTATTTTTATTTTATTATCAATAATTTATTATTATCTTTGCGTAAAACAAATTTTCATTTAAATAAGAAGTCTAGCGAACTGTTTTATATTCTAGCTATTTTAATAAGTATATTTCATTCACTAAAATATGCAAAAGAATACAATAAAATGACCGATAGAGGTTTTCTTTACCTGACAATAACCGTTTTCTTTTGAGTAGTGCAAATGGGAAGACTGCAATACACCACTTGTAATTTTATATTTTGTAAAACCTGAATCATAGTTAAACTGCAAAACAGTTAGTGAAAGAATAAATCCCATTGAGTAACATTGCATTAAAGAGTACAGTATACAGTGCATGGGCATAGTTTTTAACTGTTAGTTTATCCGATATTTAGAAAAACATATGCCAATTGTGTGTTGATGAAATGGAGACTCAAGTGTTCTTAGACATTCGGCATTCAATGCCATTTTTATGCATGGAGTTTCGTAAAGTGACATTCAAAACGTCTGTGACCACTAGACGAGTTCTTCTAATGCATAAGGTAGGCAGACATGTACAAATATAACCGAGTCAATTGTGCAAAGCGTTCCTAGCTCCGTACGTACGGCTAGAAGATTGAGATTATTGTGTTTCACTTCAGCGTACTTTACATCTTAATTGAAGTTAAATATATGGGCTCTCCTAGGAATACGATGCCCCACCTTACGATATTTTGCTTTTGTGATTGCTTTTGATTCAACACTTTTTTTCAAGAACGTACTCCAATCGTATGGCGAAAGACCCCTGTACTTTTCCCGTAATAACTGTTACTCCGTTACTCTAAACCTGCTTTAGTACTCTTTCAGGAAAACTACAAAATGTGAACTGATAGCCTGAAGTAAAGTTCCAAAATAAACTGCATCAGTCCCTCCAATATTGAAGTTACTTCGATGTTGGTTCAGCAGGGCGCCTCTTTAGTTTTGCTTGTCACAATTGACAGCAATTTCTTTACTATATTACGTGTTTTTACAACGAATAAAGCACATTGGAGATTCCTTTTTGCGTAAGTTGTATTATGAATTATAAAATAAAATAAATTCAAATTTTACGTATTCCTCAAGTGGCTCCGCAACGAACACGCGTAAAGCGACAACAGATAGGGCACAACCTGCATACTGAGTCACTCCACAGGATGTTTTGCCTCAGCTAATGGCCGTCGGTCAAGTTCAGAACGAAATGGGTTCCAATTTGGCTGACCTTTCCCCGCGACAAGATGTCAGGGGTTTGGTGGTGTGGAGGGACGTCGGAACGCCACATTTTGCAAGACGAGACCCCAGATTTTGCGAAACGAGACCATACATTTTCTCAGGTCACTTCCATTAATTGCTCCATGTAACCAAATTTTACGATTGTCTTACTCTCGAGTTACACTAATAATTTCTCATTTCTTTTAGGGCTCCATGGCGTACTGGTTAGCGTGATAGCCTCGCAGCTGGGACGTTAGGGTTCGACTCCCGGCTCAGGCACGGAATTTCACGTAGCCAAGAAGTGTTTCCCTTGGAAAAGGAAGCTTAAACCTCACATTCTTCACGCGCCAGTAGTTGCAAGGCAATGAAAAACCAACGGTAAAACGTGTCGGAACAAATAAAAGTTCTTTTCACTAAAAAGACATTTCAATGGTAGAATTTAGCCTATCGGGTGAGGTTAATGCACTTGTATGTTTATCTTTCTTCAACACAATACAAGCATAATTCTGTAGCAAACTTTCATGGGTATAATGAGCATTTTCTATCGTTTTATAACAAGAGGAGTCAAGATATGCCTCATAATCGCCAAAAACAAAAATCATGTCACATAGCGTTACTCGATTTCGCGTTACCTAAGGTTATTCACTTTAGTCGGAGTATAACATATTGCATGAAGTCTGATTAGTCTAGTGCGCCAAAAACTATTGCATGAAGTTTGATTAGCCTAGTGCGTCAAAAACTATCGTATGAAGTCTGATTAGCCTAGTGCGTCAAAAACTGTAACATGAAGTCAAATAGCCTAACGCGTAAAAAATTTTCCCATGAGACGTTAAATAAACATGACTACAAAGCCAATGTTTACGGGAGCGCTGCGTAGTGTAAGCGGGAGTGGTAGCGTGGTTGCCTCTTATTCAGGAAGTCCTGGGCTCGATCCCGGATGAGTGCTTTATCTGCGAAACGAAGATCAAACTTGACATTCCTAAGCCTAGGCAAAGTAAATCGGATATTTCTTCAAAATCGGCACACCAGTGCGGCCCGGGCAGGGAAGCGCTGAACCCCATGATATAACGAAGGACAACCGTTTTCAGTGCTTCACTCTCAAAGAGAAGAGTTCTGGTTTGTCTGTTTGTAGCATAAGTTTTGAAAACATAACGAAAGAAGGCTACTATGTCTTCATGCCTCAATCGCTGATGTGATATGTTTATTATTCATCGATGAACGATAAGGGGGTTATGAAAAGGCGCAGAGAAAGGTTACATCGTAATCCATCAACACTTAATGTATAGTACAAAAATTACACTGACGATGATACACTGAATGGCCACGTTGAGGTCACAACACCCCTCCGCGTAAGATCAAGCGATTCCCGAACTGTGGAGAGCAGCACACGCTATTGAAGGAGTTCGGTTCTCACCCTTTAACGACCAACATTATTTTGTGATAAGGCTGCATTTTTCTTTGTACGAGAGACCATTTGCAGCCTTAGGTATACCTGCAATGAGACTGCATTCAACTTTTTAAAAACACTACCAGCATCCTTATGAACCGGGACAGTCATGCCTTTTTGGTCACTGAAGGAGATTCACTTTCAATGCATTGCAAAACACGGAACAAAACAGTAACACAGCTTGAAGAATATTCTACAAGTTCCAAGCATTTTGTTCAGTCAACAGCCCATTAACCCATTCCGAGCTGCGGAACTATGTATAGTTCTCTCATGTACTGAGATGATTTAGCGGCACGTTCATACCTAGTAAGTGTGTTGTTCTTTTTAAGGGCACCTAGGGTGAGACAGAAAAAACTTCGTGCCAGAGGCTAGCAGCGGTGAAGGAGACTATGGTATAGTCGGCTCCGAAATGTTCATAACTGGTGAGGCACACTGTTGCTGGGAATGGGTTAATGTCATCATTTTGTTCGCTAGTTTTCTCCCTGAACAATAACAGCAGCATAGTCGTGTTCGTTGTCTCGGCAAATGAGATGAAAGTGTTGAGCTGTCTTGCGCGAATTGGACCATGACGAGGGCAACCACTTGCTGCCAGCGCTCCCTACGGGCGAGATGGTCGCGGGTCGTTTCCAAAAGCGAAGGTGAAAGGTCTCACAAAACGTGAGGCCTGAACGATTTTTTAACATTCATTCAATGATCCCAGTTCCTCTTCTCCGAAAGAACAGTTCAATTGAAATGCGCCACCCCAAATGCATTAAATAACTTACACGGAAAAAATGCAAATAATTAGACGTCAAAACTGAAGAGTCGACGTGATCGGGTTATAACGAATTTTTGGGAACACCTCGTCACCGAGATGGCGTTTCACGAGAGGCGTGTGGTGAACGAAAACAATAAATATTTTAGTACGAATATTTCTACGACGTTCCTGCAGAGAGGGCTAACATTACGGTACTCAAACAACCATTAATTAAGTAAGAAAAATAAGAGACAGTCTAGGCACATAATTATAAAAAAGAGCTAACAAGAAACTATAAAAAACCAAGAATACTAATTTCAGGGTGTCCAGAAATGCCCCGGCGGGCAAAAGTGACGTCTCTCATACCTACTGTAGATACAGGAGGCATCGTCAAATTAGATTATCGGTCAGTTTGAGGTTCCCCACTCACATGAAATGTGATCCAAAGGGAGTGAAAAGTAGGGACCATTTTGTTTGGGTGAGAAAGCGTGGAGTCTATACACAGGTGTGTTCCCACACAAGATTCCCAGCTCGTAGAAACAGCAAATGTACATGAAAGAAGAAGAAAATTTTAAGAATAATCAGAGAAGAAGGCCTGAATGGAAAGAAGCAAAGTGGGTACGAAAGATCGAAGTCCCAAAGCCTAGCTAAAGCAGAAGTAACCGGTATTGGCACAAGTTCTCACGTGAAGAAAACGAAAACGTACATTAGACTCACGTGGAGGGGCTGAGAGAATTTGAGAGGCGAGTAGCGTGAACAAGTAAGCCGAAGAACAATCTTGTTCAGAACGCAGAGCGCGTTTAGAACCCATAACGTGGTGAGCTGAGAGGCCTACATTCAAACCTCTGCGAGAAGTTCGGGAAGTTTCTAAACGCTCCGCACGTACAAAAACATCAATGCATCCACTAAATATCGTCGAAGAATAACAATACTGAGAAACATAGGTTGCATTGCACGTACGTACTCGTAAGTGCAAATGAACATTCAAAATCTGCGAGAAATAAAACGCTAGCGAAAATTCAATACGCCATTCTCAATCCATAAAGCGACAATTAATGAAACTATCAAAGCCAATCGTGCAAAAACTGTAGATCATCCCAATGACAAAATGTTATAAAAAACAACAAATCCAGTAGCGAATAACATATACACAAGGCTATCCAGAAGATAGAAATGTCAAACGATGTAGAAATGAAGCCTGCACATTTGAACTCAATTGAAATACTTCCTTACAAGAACATGCGAGTCGACTCTCGGCCGGGAACGACAGCAGCAACACGAGGTGATTGCGAGAAGTAACTTTCGTTCTTGTGTATATGGACTGCAGCGTGACCATATGACCCGTTGTGTGACGGTTACACGGTTACGCCGTACGGTCAAGGCACTACTTATTCCCTGAGGGAGATGTCGTCAGAGTCTATCCTCGTCAGAGAACTTTCTCAATCTCATGAGGTATTAGCCGCTGTGAGCAAGTGTTAGCGAACATTTGCTAACTCTGGTTCTCAGAACCACAAGGGATTTTATTGGATGGCGATGCCTTGTTACACCACGTAAAAATTCTGATATACATTCGGGAAACAACTCGCTCGGTGTCTTTCATCAGCTTCAGGCCGCTCGGCTTTGGCTGAGCGTATTTTTACAGTTCCCAGCGAAATGGCTCAACTGCTGCAATGTTAACACACAGATCAAATGCACCCATAAATCTAAGAGTTTCCCTTGAAGCATATGACAGCGCGTTTATTGTATTTACTAGTATTGGCAGTTATATTTCAATAGCGATACACTGGCTCACGGATGAAGGATCAAATGTTACACTCCGTATTTGCACTTCCAGGCTCAGGGCTGCTCAACCTATTCAGCCCTAGCCTCCCTAAAAAAAACATCGGCAACGATGACACAAGTTATTCTAAACTATGAAGCTGATTTCCATGTTAATTAACGAAAAGTATTCTTCGAGACTTCGTTCAAAAGCACAACGAAACTTCGCGTGCACATATGCAAGAACTGCAAGTTTGGCGGAGTGCAATTAGTTGATAGTAATCAAAATTAGCGAGTAGGTCATCGGACGTGTGAAGTAACGGGTCAAAATTGAGTACTAGTAGAAGTAGTAGTTATAGAATCGATTTTTTTATCGTTTCAGTGGCTCGAGCCACCATGAAGTTTAGGTAAAAGGTCTATCTATTTCCGTCCAACATTCTCAAAGTCGCAGGCATGAAAATTAGAATATCAGCGGACAGAAGTGTCCGAAGCGACTTTGGCGAGTCCTCTTTCAGGGCCTCCAAGGCAACCCGCCTTTAATGAACCTCTTTTGTGCCCGAGTTTGACAGGTCTCCTACACAGGTAGGGATGATTTCCATGGCCAACGCAGCTCAATTCTAATATCCAAAAATTCTGCGGAATGGTCACTATACTTTCGTTTAGAAAAATAATTGGGAGAGACAGGAGCGCAGGAAGGCTGAGGAATTAAAACGGGAGGCTACACCTACGGGAGGATTGTAACCACCTGTTTACCTCGAGTGAAAAACACATGAAAAGAGAAGAGGAAAGCGAAAGAGGCAGTGATGCTAGCAAAGTTTACCGAAATGTCACATCAAGTAGTCACCCAAAATCATTCCACTGTATAACAATAGACCAGCGTTACATGCTTGGTCTGTCTCTCCGTCACGGTCTCAAAAATTTAGATGGGAAAAAAATTTTCGGGTCCATATTTCTAATTAATCAGTGAGACTGTCAGAGAAGGCAGTCCGTATCAATGATACTGCAAATAACATTTCTTCAAGTCAGACTTACCTTAAATAAGAGATCACCTTAATAAAGAATTCAGATCATTTGTCCCGCGACTTCTAGCTGGACGCGTCTACGAGGTACTATTATTTAAGCACCGCCGCCACGATCTCAGCAGTGAGGCTCTGCAGTGACACATTGGTGAGAAGCTGCTCCACAGCTACCCAACTACACACGAAATTTACCGCGCACTTCATATCATTAGAATGAAAGGATTAATTACAGTAGCGAGCACGTGTGATCGCATGAGAGCATTTCCAGGCCGTAATCCTGAGCTGATGTCGGCTCCCCATTTCAACTATAAGTTCAGTTTTAGTTTAAATTTCACGTTCATTTTAAATCCAAATTAAATTTCAGGTTCTTTTTCGGGTCCAGGTTCAAGGGGGAGGTAAATAGGCATGCTTGGGTATAGGAGAACTGCTTCAGCAACGAGACTAGCCCTGTTAGGCTAGTATCGTTACAGCGTCCCAATCGAATTTCTAAATATTGAACTTTTCTCGATATACAGATCCCAATTTCAAATTATTATACCACTAGTAGTACCACAATGGGTGCAGAGCTTTTTTCAGTGTATCAGTGCTACCGTCGCGACCTTACTTATGGTCCACCCTGTGTAATCTCAACAGAATGACTTGCGCCCGCACAATTAGTGTGTGGGGCGCGCCAAAACGAGACCCCGGCAGCGCCAGCCGAGACCCAGATTATCTGGGCCTTGTTTGATCAAGTCAGGCCTCTGTTGCGGGGCTCGAAGATACCGTGAAATGAATGGCATATATCGCCAGCAATATACGATGGAGGTCAAGTTACTCGCTTTCAGAGAATGTACCTCGATTATTCGAGCCTCTGACCTAAAATTGAATTTTTATGAAAAGAAGGAACTGTTTTTTGTGAAGTAATGTCCCAGAATTACATAACAGGTGTATGGCTATTTTTTTTCGTGCACAAATTAAACCTACCAAAAATAAAGGAACGAAACGCAATTTCACTGGTGTCGCTGCGGAACGCCTTTAGACCCATAGAATGTTCACCCTTTACCAACAAAATCATTTTGGCGATATGGCTGCAATTAACTTTCAACGGTAAACTAGCTTCAGCCTTACGAATGTATGCAGTAATACTGCATTCAGCTTGTTATGAAAAACTAGCAGGACCCTCAGGAAGTGGATTTTGAAATCCGTATAGATGGTCGAGGTATTTTTTTTCCGCAACGGGGCATTGGCGAACGAATATTATACCATCGTAACCTTGCACGCTAAAAGAAGGATTTAAGCCATCTACTCTTGAAGGATTCAAGCCCCTATCTACTCTTGAAGGATTCAAGTGCCTATCTAATCTTGAAGGACCCTACGGTGACAGAGAGAAGCTGAAGCAATGCGAAAGAGACATTTACGAGGCTGTACACGAAAACAGCTTTGAGGGAAATGAGAATAAGAAAATAGCTCCATGAAACGCTTCCAAACACGGCTGAAAAATAAAGTCCTCATTCATATCCAGTAAGAGCAAATCTACCTACTTGGAACACTTCTAACATTTTCAGCCCTAACCTATTTATAGCTTCGTCTAAGAGACCCTAAGACGGGAAATTGCGCCGAGTCATTAAAATCGATATTTTTGTGCATACTCGCTTCGTTGTTTGCGGTGGCATTGCTATAGAAGCCTTGCGACGCCCTCTCGCTCGTTGAGAGAACGGCACCACGCTTGAAGGGAGGTGCGCGCCGACCTTTCGCAGCGTACCTCTCCTCGCCGTTGCCCGAGCTGTACTGAGATGACCTGTGGTTGTTCGCTCTCCAAACGGGTTTCCCATTGGCCGGCGTTACAAGAGCATGCCCGCCCATTTTTTTCCGAGCTTGACTGTTTATTTCAGACGGCATTGACGAGTTTGAATTTCCTTGAACGTCATAATCTCTTCGAATCGCACCTTTATTGGCTTTACTATTTATTTGAGTGTAGTGCATATATCTGCGGTCATGCAAGTTGGTATAAGGTAATGGTTCCCTTGAAAAATTTTTACTCTGGCGAGTATTATTTCCTTTGGAGTGACCATGCTTGAGTGCCGTAAGATCACTCTGTTGTGAATTTGCAGTATCGACTCTCAGATCATTAGGAGATTCTGACCCATCATATTCAGAGTGACATCTAGTGTCAAGATGCGGATTTGAAATATCTGAATCACAGGGTAAGCTATTGTTGAAACGAGGAGCAACAGTATGGCTCGAGTCTAAGTGGTCACTGTATATTATATTACGATAAGCAACATTTGTCGGCCCATCGCTATCAATGTCATTATGAATTTTGTGAGGTACAATCGTAGGTCTTGAATGTTTCCAGTCGAAAGCATCAGAAGTCGATCCGTGTAGGCGGTTTAGATCATTAACTACATCACCAACAGGTTCATTATACGAACCATTGATTAATTTTTGTGAGGTAGCATTATCGAAGTCGACGTTCAAGTCGCCTACTCCACCACATAATTTTTTCAGCCAGTCTTTCTGACCACATCCGTCAGCAACATCACCACTACAGCAGCTACCACGACCACCACTTCCTTGAATTTCACCGTCGATACCCGCATCGAATTTGTTGTCACCACTGCTGTTACTGGCCCCCAAGTTACTACCACCCTTGGAACAAACACTAACCTCTCCACCACCACCATTGCTGTAACGCTCAACGTCTCCACAAGCGCTAGAACTAACGCCGTCGACACCCCCGGCACTGTAACTAACGCCATCGATACTTCCACCACCGGAACTGAAGCCATCGATGCTACCACCACCAGAACTAACGCCATCGATACTTCCACCACTGTAACCAACGCCAACGTCGCTATCATTGCTGTGTCTGTCAACATTGCCATCACTGCTGGAAGAAACGCCAACGTCGCCACCATTGCTGTATCTGTCAAGGTTGCCACCATCGGTTTGACAACTGCCGCCGTTGCCACCAGTGCCAGCGTCACTGCCATCACACACAGTCCGCCTGTCCGCACATGCAGTGCCCCCCGTGCCGTCGTGGTCAGAGGAGCCCGTGCACGAGCTCTTGTGCCGACGTCGCTGGGAGCTTTTGAAGTCCTTCAGGGTCACACTGGCCACACTGCTGCCCCTGCAACATGGCCGGCATCACCTAACGCTGTGACAATCACCTCACGTAAGGTCATCACTTAACATTAGGTTATCACCACTGCATTGTCACCATAACCTTACATTAGGTGATCCCCACTACATTGTCACCATGACTAACATTAGGTTATCACCACTGCATTGTCACCATGACCTAACAGGTGATCACCACAACATCCCCCCAACACTGGCCCCGCTGCTGCCCCTGCCAACGCCATCGCAGACCACCTCACGTTGAAATGAGGTCACTGTGGCAGTGTAGGGAGTTCCCTAACTGGAGCGTTCGTAGCTCTGTGGTATGGCGTCACGGAACGTTGATGAGATGAGAAAATTACGAATAAAAATTTGACTCGGCTTAAACTTTCACCGGGGGATTTGAGCTTCGCTATTCAAAACACAATGCAAACTGACAAGTCGTAAAAAAAACAGGAAGAACACTCGTCGTAAGAAGCTTTATTCAAATTCAAATAAACAAATTGTTTAACATTCATTCGCATCAATGAAATCACATAGAATATAACACAAACATCTCGTTTTCAGAGGCTCATGAAGTGACAGTAACCGTTTGAGGGTTAAATTCCAAGTGCGATTCATGATTTTTTCCCCCTCAGTAGGACTCAAGCAAAACCCAGTGAAATGTACACGTGAATAATAACACACATCACTTGAAATTAATTCAGCAATTGCGATGTTATTGAGTGAACAAAATTACTTCAAAGCGTAAGGATGTGACCAGCATTATTGACAAAATGAATGACATTGCATTACGAACCTTTGTTCTGCAGGGTGCTCGCTAAAACTCAGCCAATTTGAAAACAAAGTGCTGCTGTTCGTGAAGCATTAGCGCTAGAAGGCTGAAATAGGTTTTATGAAAAAGACCGCTGAGAAAATTTGTTGTGGAGCAAATGATTAAACACGGATCCAAAATAAAAGCAATTCGTCGATTTCAAGCAAGATGGTTCCTAAAAGAATAGTTCAAACCAATTATGCCAAGTCAAGTGTTCAGGGTACAGTACATAATTTATTGGTAACCATACCTGGTTACCATAATGACCAATTCATATTTATAATTGCGTTGAGTCGAGTGGTGGTCAATTCGGAAGTTAAACACAAAATAAAAGAGAACATTAGATCTCGTTCATTTCAATGAAACCTATTTCAGCCGTCTGTCAAAACCAGTTTACAAACCGCAGCATTTTTAAATTGACTACTTTTTTAGCGGACACCCTGTACTTCTAATTTCTGTGCTCATACTCAAACACAAGTTGAAAGATTACATACTTTTTATTGTCAGCTACTGGTCTTCTGTACGAATGAATGTTCTGCCATTAGAACATCACTCCTTAAAAAGAAACTAGAAGGCAGTGGTAGATTATAAGTCACCTTAAAGCTCCCTAGCCACGTGGAACGCGGTCGCGAGAGAGCGAATAGATGGGACCATTTGGTATGGACTTCAGAACACGTGGAATCTATGCACAGATGTGCTACCACACAGGATTCAATGTGCATAGAAACAGCAAGTTGATGAAGAAGAAGAAATGAATAAAGATCAGCTATTAAGGCATGAAAATGGGAATAAGTAAAGTGGGCAAGATAGACTAGATTCCCGAAGGCCTAGTTAAAGCTGAAGTAATCTAAGGATGGCCAATCCCCATGGTATATGATAGAAAAAACTAACTAACCTAACCCTATGGCTCATCATAAGCCCCCTGAGGAAGAAGGTAACTTTAGGTGATTGCAAGCATAAAGAATCTGTTGCAAAAACAGAGAAACATTTATAAATGCAGAGAAACATTCATAAACGAAGAGAAACATTTGTAAACGTAGCAAATCATTTGTTAACAAAGAGAAACATTTATAAACAAGGAGAAACATTTGTAAACGTAGCGAATCATTTGTTTACATAGAGAAACATTTATGAACGTAAAGAATCATCTGTAAGCAGAGTAACATTTGTAAACAAAGAGAAGCATTTGTAAATGTGGAAAAACATTTGGAAACTTAAAGATACATAAGTGGAAGGTGAAGAAACATTTGAAAATGTAAAGAAGCATTTGAAAATGTAAAGAAGCATTTGAAAATGTAAAGAAACATTTGAGAATGTAAAGAAACATTTGAAAATGTAAAGTAACATTTGAAAATGTAAAGATACATTTGTGAAGGTAAAGAAACATTTGTAAACGCAAAGAAACAACTAGTAATAGTAGTGGTAACATAGTTTGCTAATGAAGAGCAAAGAAACAACTACGAACATTGGCTGCAAACATGAGGGAATGAATACGATATTAAAAGTCTTGCGTTGCTTTCAGGTACAGGAGTTTTCAAATAAATGACGTAGCATCGACACATTGAGCTTCTAACCACCCGACACCAGGCAACAGTTCGGAGCTGATTGGTTAAATAACGGCAGTAGCATAGATACATCCTGTTCACAACTCCCCAACACTATGCCACAGTTCATTACTCCCCATTTTAGACACCAGTGGTGATTTGAGCTGGCAAAAGAAATGGTATTGCTGCTTCTACAGGGAAAAAAAGTATCGACTGCAACGAAGACCTTGGTTCCCTTATTTAACCTCAGAGCAATGTCCTTGACAAAGTCAGTCAAAAAACATATTAGCTAAAGACGGCACAGGGGTAAGATCGTCAAGTCCTTCAATTGAAATTTTTTTAAAACATAACAATTTAGTAAGTAAAATTAAAATCAGATTACTAAGTCAACAACCTGCACAATGCGAGTCCCAAGAGTGAAAACAAGAGAAGTCCCTCAAGGAAAATCAACATAAATCTCTCAAATGAGATCAAGAGAAGTCCCTCAAGTTAAATCAACATAAATCTCTCAAATGAGATCAAGAGAAGTTCTTCAAGTGAGATCAAGAAAATTTGCTTGAGTCTGATCAAGAGAAGTCGACTAAGGGGGAGAGTGGCCCCCCCACGACTCACTTGAGGGAGGGCGGGGCACAGTGGGGCAGGTGGGCAATGGTCTCGTTGACCCTGAGGGTGGCCCCATCTCTGAGAAGGGCTTCTGCGATGACGGCGATGTTGCGAGCGTCGTCCAGGCCGCAGTGAGGCCGGCCCTGGAACTCCATGCCCAGCGCCGCCAGCATCTCCGACAGGCACAGCTGGTGGGGACGCAAGGCTTAAACTTTTCTCTACGACTGGTGAACAGTAGCGGGCTTAGAGGTCAATAATTTTGAGCTTAGAGGTCAATAATTTTGAGCTTAGGGGTCAATAACTTTGAGCTTAGGAGTCAATAACTTTGAGCTTAGGGGTCAATAACTTTGAGCTTAGGGGTCAATAACTTTGAGCTTTGGGGTCAATAACTTTGAGCTTTGGGGTCAATAACTTTGAGCATTGGGGTCAATAACTTTGAGCTTAGAGGTCAATAACTTTGAGCTTAGAAGTCAATAACTTTGAGCTTAGAGGTCAATAATTTTGCTGGAAGTAGAAACTCGCAACAACGAAAGGCATCGACCGCAGTGAAGAACAGCTGATCAAAATGTACTTCAGGTGAGTGCAATTCATCAGAATGCACCTCATTTGATAACAAGGTGAACACATGAAGTCTTTTTGCAACAGGAAATATCTCCAATAAAAAAAAATTAGGACTGAATTGCTAAACAAGAAATAGAATTACAATACAAAATAGTAATAGCATTTATTTCCAATACAAAAAAAATAAGACTGAACTATATTACGAGAAATAGAATTATAATACAAAATAGTAAAGGCATTTATTTCCAATACGAAAATTTAAGACTGAATTGCTGAACAAGAAATAGAATTACAATACAAAATAGTAATAGCATTTATTTCCGATACAAAAAATGAAGACTGAACTGTAATATGAGAAATAGAATTACAATTCAAAATAGTAATAGCATTTATCAAGGAGAGGACAGTCAATATTTCACGATTACCCTATACAATTTCATGTTTGCACACATGAGAAAAGGACACTTAAATGCGTAGTGAACACAAACTTTCAACCATGGGAGTATCTCATGAATAATTACAAATGATCGTTTAATATTTCAGGAAATTCTCATACAATTTGCTATTCAACAACACCGAGTTTCAGATTCCTTGAACTGTTGATGAGCATTCAACCTTGGAACTTAATTGAAAATGCTAACAAAAAATAAATGTCCGAACAAGATCAATAATACATGTGATAAAAGTAAACATTGACGGCTATTAGAAGTATAATTAAAAAAATATGCCAAAAGGAAGTAATTCCATCTATGTCCCATAGCTTACATTAAAAATTATGCCAAAATTCATTATTTTCAGCATAAGTAACTTTTATCCTAACTTCATCTTTGTCATTATCAATAAAAACTAAAATCAATGGTGGCCTTGAAGCAAAGGCCCCTACCCGCTTCATGGCGTAGAAGTTACTGAAGACTTTACGAAGGTTGATCCAAGACCTGGCCCAGGAGGGAAAAGGTAGCTCGGATATCTGGAAAAGATGTGATAATTACCTTTTCTCATCCTCATTTTAGGTGCTTTATACTAAACATTAGCCATGGGCAACCTAATGGGCAGAAATAATACTAGTTCATTTTATTAGTGGTGGTCATAGCAGCGCTTCAGCAGCTCAGACTATCTCGCACCGAAAGGGTAGGGACCATTTAGTATGGACTTAGAAGAACGAGGAACCTATGCACAAGGTGTGTTCCCACACAAGATCCCCTGCGCATAGAAACAGCAAGTTAAAAAGGAAAAAGAAGGAAAGATAAATAAGAAATAGCAAACAAGGAATGAAAACGGAAAGAAGCAAGTGGGTACGAAAGGTAGAAGTCCCGAAGGCCTATCTAAAGCTGAAGTAGCCTAACAGTGCTTCCCTGAGGATTTAAGTACAACAAGGATTTAAGAAAAATAAGTCAATTTGAATGAATCTACGAGTACTTAGAAGTGTTACAAAGTAATAATGATATTGATGAGAATAGACCTAACATTGCCCTTATTCTTACGAAGCAAAAAGGAGACTAAAGCACAGGACCTTCAAGTTATACAGAAATTTGTTATCATCAACAAATCTAGCTGTTATGAGTAGTAATTTATGGAACATGAATGTTATCCACACGAAACAGCGACTGACACGGTCGAGTACAGCCGTCATATATTAGGTTAAAATATTAGTCCTCATTCTTTGACTGAACATAAAGGCTTATTTAAACATGTTACAGGAAAATATTATTTCATCACAAAACCTCAATTAACCTACATCAACAACACTCATGCATTGGTCTACAAGGTTTCTGACACCTCTTTTTTTAATTTCATTTCGTCCAACAAGCTACATCTTATTTTCAACTTGGTCTCTTGAATATATAGCTTTCCCAATGAGATGTCTATCAAGAACGCAGAAAAGAGAAAAAATCCAACACCAACAGAAAAACACCAGGAGAGTGATGAGGCAGCCCCTGCCTCCCTATAAACACCTGACAACTCACAGAACACTGCATGAGCAAGAAGCGTGCCATGTCCCAAGGTCCGTCGGTCGCAACCGCAAATGTGTAATTTGATCCACCGTTGGGCACTCCCCCGTCTTGACATGGGCCTGCGTGTGGGTCAGGTGAGGTGAGAGCGGACTCTGTGGTGCTGGCGGATGCATCGAGTGTGGCTGTGGATGTCACAGTGCTCACACCCTTCTCCGCCAACCAGTTCTCAAAGTTGCGGAGCACTTCAGGAAATGTGGGGGCGACGTCCACTCTTTTCTGTTAATTGATTCAACTCAACATAAGAGGTCTTGGTTCTAACGTGTAGAATGTGGGGAGAAAATTGCAAACTAGAGTTAAAGTTACAGATAATACTTAGTCTATAACTAGAGTCCATCCCCATCCATCTAATCAAATGTTCAGTGGTGATACACGCACCTTGGAGGCCAAAATTACAAACACCTATAGATACAGTGACAAAACAAGTTTGACTGAACCAGGATGCAAAAATGTAACAGGAACTAATGTACTCAGAATTTTAAAAGCAAATACCGGGCACTATATTAAACAACTTCAAAGGTGAAACATTATAACACAGCTTCAGAGGACATAATTTATTGTCCAGATTTAAGTAAATAAAATTGCATTAGGACAGAGACTGAGCAGTATCGAGGACTTACAAACAAGGCTTGAACCAACCTGATCAATGCCTGTGAGTTGCCTGCAGAAATCAGAGAGAACAGGATTGAGCACCGGCCTCACTAGGCTGTGGAACTCTCCAACCCGAGCTGCATCCGACACTCTCACCAGCACCGCAGGGAACTCGATGATTTCATGCCTGTTGAGAATCAAATGCGGTATTTAGAATATTACTCAGTTTTAAAGTGCTCTATCCACATGAAATGTAATCCAAAGTGTGTAAAGAGAATGGACCATTTGGTAAACCTAAACAGAACCGAGAATCTATGCACAAGGTGTGTTCCCCAAAAAGATCCCCTGCACATAGAAGAAACACGAAGTTCAAAATGAAAGTGAAGAAAATACAAGAAAAAATGGCATAGAAGGTATGGAAATTGATGGAAGCAAAGTGGACACAATAGACTGAAATCCGAAAGACATACCTATAGCTGAGGTAACTTAACTGGGCCCTCCTGACGGCGCCAGTCCCCATAGCATAAGATCAACAAACCTAACCCTATTGCTGTCTATTCTCTGCCTTGTTAGGAGTATAATACTCTGAGAGATTCAAATATTTTTTGACAACCTCTAATGTCCGTATAACTCCATAGCAAATGCGAATGACAAAATAAACTGCACCTTAGTGCTTTCTGACATGTATCAGAATCTTTGCAAAGATGCCAAATTGTTCAAACGTACCGATGTAAAGCGGGACTAGGATCATAATCAAATATTTACTTAAAATGAGTGGTTCACTGGCACTGCAAAGCTTTCACTACCAATGAAGACAAAACCAAACGCAATTATGTCTATGAAATGTTCTTGACACACGCATCATTCACATCTATACAGAATTATTTTGGGTACACATTTATGTATTATTTACAGCCATTCAACATCTAAAATTTATGTCTCTTATGCCTTGGTTAATCTCCCTTTAATATACCTGTTACTACTCCAAATTTGATTATAAATTTAACCAGATAATCATTCACTAACCTTGTCTGTAGGTATATCCAGATTCGCAAAAAACTTGAACCACAGGACACTTTAACAATTTCTAAACACCACATTATTCTCAAGTACCTCATCTCAAACATGTTAATTAGTCTGCATTGTTTTTCAGTATAAAATGATAACATAAACAGGATAATTACAATAATTGAAATTATCTTTTATACTCATCAATCTAGCAAACCTAGCTCTCAACACTGGACTGCTTTCTTGAAGGCTTCAAAGCGTGATGGTCCTTTTCCTTACAATATATTTACTTTACTGTCGCTTTATATGCAGCAATATTTCACTGCAACTTCAGTAAAATTAGCCTATTCATTATACACAGAAGTAGCTTATCATCTACAGGTTGTAATTTAAAACTTGCATTTTCACTCACACGTAATCTTTTGTCTGATGTTCCTCGCAGGTAGCTTCAAAGTCGATGACTACTATGTGGGTGTAATGTTGCTGGTCAGTGTTAGGATCTTCAATGCCTACTTCCTTCAAAATTCGAGATCTCTCGTAGGCCTTGAGGCGCTTCTTCAGCACGTCCTTGCCGCCACGCCCATCAAAATTCAGCTTCTCCAGCTCAACTGTGAACACAGGGAGTTAATACTTAACACTATCCAGCAAGGATAAATTTATTTATTTCACAGAAATACATCCTGATACCAAACTGATTTCAGTGAATATTTGGCAAGAAGAATTTTAAAAAGGAACAATGAATGCAAACACACCAAAGCATTTCAGTACAAACTTTCAATCAATTTGAATGCAGAATAAACTTTCTCATTGTAGTGTTAAGTTGATGTAAACAAAATCTTTGTTTATCAATGAAAATACTATTCAATCTTCTAGATTGGCTGCAGGAAGAGCCTTCCTATGTCAGGTATCATGAAAAGGAAAAAACAAGACCAACATTTCACAGAGCAATACAGTACACAGAACTATTCCTCATAATGGAGCACTATTATTCAAATAGATTTCCTATACACTTGACCCTTGACTTATAAACACAACCCCACTAGTGGAAAAATAGCCATAGAAACAAAAATTAATCAGAATTTGTTTCCACAAATACATTAATTTAAACACACAATTAAGAATTGCCTTTTAAGTGGAAATTAATTTTCTGGCAAATTTTGGTTTGCATGGCCACTTTTTGTGTGTGGTGGAAAGTTCATAAATTGAGCTTCCTATTTCCTGGTTTAACTGAAACTTGAACAAATCTTACTCTTGAGAAGCTTCACATTCATTCTGTTGATTTCTCCATTGATGGCAGATATTTGTCTGAAGGCAGGATGCTTCTTCACCTCCTTGTGTCTGCTGATGGAGCTTTTGCTTGCATTATTGGGGACCTGAAAGCAAGACATCACAATTAGGATTTCCAAAGAAGCTCTTATGAAAAAAAAATGGCCTCACCATTGAAACATTCAAAGTTTTCTCACACTGCTCATCAATACCAAAGAAAAAACACCACTGAGACACTTTAAAGCTATGCTACATTATGGGGACCAATAGGAAATTTGCATTTTTTGTTATTTTTAGCAAATTTTGAGAAGTTGAGATCAATAGAATAGAAGAAACAGTCCTAAACTCATAGCTTGGAAATGTATATGAGCCATTGCGCCTGAATGAGAAAAATATAGTGACAGTGGCTTAGGTAAGCTGATATCTAGTGCAAGTTTTCAACCAAGCTAGTAAGTGTCAAAAGTTATCAATCCCATTACACTGGAACCTCGACTTACAAACAACACCCCTCCACTCATGAGAAACTTATATAGCAAATAAAGTTATGAGGAAATTTGTTTCTGATTCCCAATTAATTTGGACTTAAGCTCAAGAATTGGCCCAATTTGTAAGTGAAAACAAACTTCCTGACAAGTTTTGTTTGCATGGCAAATGTAATACAAGTGGAGTGGTATGGGTTAGTCAAGGTGCCATTATACAGTCAATATTTATTGATGATGCTACTACATTTAAAAAAGTAAAACCACAAATGAAAAAATATTACATTTAGGAGAGAGCACACAGACATACAATTCAGGCAAATACTCTTCTACACCTTCCATACAATAGAAGTTCACAATTCAAATAGCTGTACAAATAATGTTGAGAGTAAGTTACACTTATCCAGCTCAGCTCAGTTCATTTTGCCCATCCTATCTCTAACCAAATCGTCCTTTCTAAGTATTGATTCATTCTGTTGAGTTTCTACCTTAAAACGAAAGAATCTGATGAAAAATCAGATAGAACCAGCCATACATTGGGAATTAGATGAGCAGAAAATGCTGGCGTTAGTCATAGGACTGGAGCTTGTCTCTGTCAAACGCCTTCATTCCTCTATTTGTTTTCACACAGATTTTGAATGCAACACTAGAATCTAAGATAGTGACTATTCATTCTTAGGTTCAGCCAATAATTCCATTTATCTTAGAATTTTAGAATCCCTTTTAATACATAAGCAAAACCCAAACCTTAACAACATGCAGACAGTCCATCCCCTTCTAATAGTGGGCTAACTTTTCTTTAGCTTCTTCCATTTTAGGTATGCTCTTACAGTCACCAACTCCTCCCTGTTTCGATTTTGATTTTTCTACCATATTAGATCAGTCCCATTTGTAAGATTTGACTTTGTTTTGAATACCTTTTCTGATTTCTGTTTTATTCATTTCAAAATTTTGCTGGTGATAGGATACAGCCTAAAATGTCCTGTTTAGAATTTTTACAAGTATAATGGGATAATGTTTTATAGAGTGGTGTTTACCTTAACATTTTTATTGAAGTTGCTTTGTATGCAACATTTTCCTACAGTTAGACAGATGATGTTAGTGCCTAAAATCTTAACCAAGTGTTTATTCCCAAATAGCTAAAACTCCTGTCTCAGATCAATTAGGTACTTAAGTATTCATTGATTCCTAACATATAATGTGTGATTTTATCTAGTAAGAATTTGAGATATGCAACAGTTGGATGTGAATTTCTCCCCACGACAGAGCACACAAGTTTTATAGAGAAGATAAAGCACAGACACAGCAGGGTAATGTTCCTGAGATGAAGGGCCTGATTGGTTATTACATTGATTCTGCAAATCAAGAGTACAAAACTTAACCTCCACCAACTAAATTGTTGTAACAGTTGGCACAACAATTTAGTTGGTGGATGTATAGTTTTGTACTATAGTAAGCCATGAAAACATACAAATCTTTCAACTCCCACTGGAGGCAGAGAACTACTTCAGAGAAATGCTTATCTATTTGTTGAGTCTGAGTGTCCTTTGAATTCCTTCAAGTTCCTAAGGTTAATAAAGGAAAGAGAAGCCTGTAATTGAAGATCCTGTAAAGGACTAATTCAATAATGATTGGAGCTCAAACAGGAATTTTTCCTGATAAATAAATTTCCAACATTAATTTTTTAATAAGAAATTACCTGCAAATGGAGAATCTAATTTCTTGAATGAGTCTTTAACAAAATTTTCAGGCTAATATGAAATAAATTCATACATATATATAGCTTCACCAAAATAAGTTCAGACATACCATGTTCTAAGTATAAGTAACTCACAATTCAGTAGGTTTACCTAGTTTATGCTTGCATCAATGGACCTCATTCCAACAGACTTAAGAACAATTTGGAATTTGAATATGTCCAACTCAGCCAATCTTAGAGCAAGATTTAGAGAATTAAGAGTTGGCCTCTCTTTTGAGCAGGTAAATGCTTCACTTCATGTTTTTTAAAACATTTCATTATGTTATAGATCCAGCATTATTGGATCACTCCTCACTGGTTTTAGTCCAATGAAGCAAGCACCAACAGTAGAATGTAGTTAATATATGTTTTTCAGTAAGAATTAAAAATTATCAATAGCAATTCAGGCACACTTACAGTTGAAGATAAAGTACCTCTGAGGCAATCTTTAAAAGTCAGCTTTCCTACTCGCCATGCTCACCTCAAAGAAAGCCACCTCGGGGAATGTGTCATTTGTAGCGGCTGTACTGCCACTGCTGCTGACATCGGAGCTCATGTTGATGCTCTCTTGCCTGCTATTTATGCCCACTGCAAAACTGACAAGTCTTAGTAATTTAGTATGTTGATCTGTAGAGAAAAGTATAATCATTCATTTGGTATACCAAACTGAGAAAAATTAGATATGACAGAAAAAATTGAAATCTGCAAAATAAGAAACCAACAAAACCTTTTTGGTGGAGGTTAACTCAATAAAAATGTTGCTTTCAATAGAAAACATTTAAGAGGGAAAAAACTATTCAAGGTGGAACTTTTATTACTCTTCTACAATTTTTCACCACAAAAATCAATATTAGTAATAGTGTTAGAAGTGAAAATAGTAGTGCTTCAATAACTCAGGGTATGTCACAGTGAATGAAAAGGAACCATTTACTATGCATTATAGATAATAGGGAATAAATGCACAGCGTGTGCTCCTACACAAGATCCTCTGGACATAAACAGCAAGATAAGAAAGAAGAGAAAGAAAAGACAAAATTGAGGGAGTCATTAAATGGGAAAATTGAAGGAAGCAGAGTAGACATAAGAGATACAAGTCCTAAAGGCCTAAATAGAACCGAGATAACGTAACAGCGTCTCTCAGGGGACACGAGTTCCAAAAGCATACAATTGACAAATCTGACTAACCTAATTCCATTGCCTATCCTGTGACCCTTGAGGGCCATTAAAAAGCACAAAAAAAAGGAAAAAATTACAAGAGATGGATGTACATCCACAACGAGAACATTTTCATCAAAAACATTCACAAAACTGACAATTGTCTGACATGTACATAAATTATGATCTAAAAATATATAGCTATACTGGAATAGGTGTTCTGAGAGAGTAAATATTTTTGGTCAATTTAACCTAGCATGAGGTTTGGTTTAGTAAGCAAATTTTATCATTTTGAAAATCGACATGAGTCTAAACCTGCATTATTTTTATAGAACAAATTCTGAATCCAGATTACATATGGCACGGAGGTGGAGGAAGTTTGAATACTTTAGCATTTACTTCAGGGTTTGAACATCAGCTGTATCTTCCTAAACATCTCTGTAGCATTTTCTTATGATCTTGCCATGCATGAGCAGGATGTCATTTTAGCAATTGAACCCAAGCCACAGGCTGACATTGTTGGGCCTTGGTGAATGAAACAAAGAAAATTGTCTGTGCACTGGAGGGAATAAGGCCTTCAATTAACTGTAGACAGTAATTACTAGAAATTTATCATTTCTCTGATTTCTAGAAAATCTCATTATGAAGAATATTATAGGCTTATATCTTATCCTGTGTTCAATAAATTTTATTTGAATACAAATATCAAATGACCATATAGATGCTGCTTACTAAGACTAAGTCATAACTTTTAAGAGCAATTGCAAGTTTTACAAATGGATTATGAAAATGTCATTCAACTTCCAGTAATAGGACATACGAGAAGCAAAAAATGTAAATTTTTTGTAATTTCTTCATTTTCACTTCAATTAGGTCCAAAAAAAAAAAGAAAAAAATTCCTCAGTCATAGGTAGATAAGCAAGAACATGAAGTAGGATGAAATTTAAAATTCACAAATCTTTATTCACTAAATATTTTTTTAAAAGAGGTCCACAAATCTTAAAATTATGACAAAATGTTAATTGTAGCCTTAAAAGTTTCCCATAACAAGACCCTTAGTCTTCCCTTATTTGATAAATTTATAGGCATAGAAATGTAAACCCCATGGGCAAAGAAATGCGAGTTCACAGCAAACATTGTGATCTATTCTTCATACTATGGCATCATAAAAATTAATAAATATACTGAGTAACCAAGCTCTTTCTGAAAAATTTGTCTAATGTTAATTCTACTATAAAAGTTTCAAAAAGGTTTAATTTATATCATCTGGTTAATAAGCTGTAATCCAGAAAAAAACAATATAGTAACATTCCTGAGAGAAGTGAATCTTAACTACTTAATACTTTTTTACTCAAGATGATGTTTAATGTATTTTATTTAACCAATCCATATAAGTTTGAAGAAGCTGACTCTGAAAAACTTTTTAAATTATCTATTGCTTGACATGAAAGTTTGGTGTAGAGCTAAAATTTTATTCAATATAGTTTTCCTGCCACTGTGAACCATTGTTTGCTACAAATCAGTCTTGCCAAAAAACCTTGTGCTAGTTAGGTCAAGTAAATTTTCATAAGTCTACCATACACATTTACTGGCATTTATTCCAAGTTCAAACCAAGTTATTCATTATATACACAACGGATAAATTACAATCTTCAGCCAGTCTTACAAGATAGCTCACACCTAAATCACCTTTAGGCTATAGCACATTTTGGCACACCACTAATCTGCTCTACACTGCTCGCAAATTGCATTGTTTAAGATTTCGCTAACAAATTTCAAGTTTTTATATTTAAATACAAAATTTTAAATAGGGTTCTGCACTCCACTGCTGCATTGCTTATAGATACTTGTCTTCTTATCATTCCGCCTCGATGCGCGCCTGTTCACCCTGAGCGTAACAAACATTTGCCTCCAAATGGCAGTTGACTTCCATAATTTCTCAGTCCACAACACCTTTCAGCATACAAGGATAGAGACGTTTGTTAATTTATACTAAATTTCTGTTTGTTAAGTCTCTGATTTTTGTTCTTCTTTCGACTTCTCACAATACAACGTGCACATGCATCAACACTGAAGTCTGTAACAGACCCAAAAGTTCACACTAGCTCTCTCTGAGCCTCTGAAAATCTGGGTTCTCTCAGCAGCAGCATCAACATTAGAATTAATTAGACGAGGTCACATCTATACCCAAAAATAATTAAACTATCGGCGCAGAGATGACGAAAATAGATCAACGTTGAATGAGTAAAATAACAAACATTTTGCACGCAAATCGTTCCAAGGTATTTCTTAGAGATTACACCATGGTAAACATTGAGTTGTCATGGCTTACTTTGATTGTAAATTACTGACCCATTAGAAGTTACAAAGCAAGATAATTGCGACCGATAAGCCTATAGGTATATTTATTTAGGTGCATTTTCATAGCTTTTGAATAAATTTTAAAATCTATCTAAAATATAGAGTGGCATGTTTTGTATGTCTATAAATAAATCCGCGATTAAAATCCTATGGTCTCTATAAGCTTGTCCAAAAAGTAGGATAGAACAAAAGTGCTCATTTTAACGAACAACATCGGTTATTCGCTAGAACTCGTATTTGATAAACCAAACTCAAAAAAAGAAATCAGCACGCCTTGTTTTCTATCACTGTCAATACAGCACGGGTATGAGTAATTAAAAAGTAACTAGTGGACGCACCCGCCGAAAATGGAGGGACAAATGTTGTTAATTTCTTAAGATGCCCTCTTATTTATGGAAAATCTAATATGAAACATTGTTTTTAGTATCACTGATACGGACTACCTTTTCTGACAGTCTTACTAACACGGACCAGGGAATTTTCGCCTATCTTATGATCCTTTAGAGCGCTCCAGAAAGACGGACCAACCAACCAAGCAACACTGGTCCTTATAATTTTCTGAAATATATGGCCTTCTTGTCAAATCAGCCTTGCAAAATTACAGCTAATGATATTCTTTCTTCAAATTTGATCGCTGTTTCACCCATCATAATCCTATCTCGGTTAAACTACCTCGTCAATACTGCATTAATTTTGTCAGCGTAGCTTATTTACGGCGCAGCATGTCATAGGTCCAAAATTTTCGTTGTTTCATCCTTAGAAAACGCACGCTGCTTAAGCGTGCGAAAGTTTGGGTAATATAAAACCCAGTAGATGTTTCCAAATATTTACCCTACAATATGGATCCTGGGCGTCCCTTATTCTAATAAATGGGCTATTATTATACAGGGTGAGCAATGAATAAGATGACCGAATTTAAATTGATGTTACTCGATAACTGCTATAGATAGCTCAGTTCTGTAAAGCGCTTGTTGTCAAACATCTCTTTCACTATAAAATGGTTCACAATTAAGGATATCAAATGATCTACACTCACCAATTAAAAGGATTATGACTAAAATTTAAAAAGAGGAAATTGAATTTTTATACGTATCTGACATACCACTTACAAGCAATAAAAAATCCTATCCAATAAAAAATCTTCGTACAATTTTAATCGTAAATTTCGTTAAGAATTTGCTTGTCATCATGGAGTTAACAACCGAACAACAAGAGTTTGTGGTTATAACTTACCATGAAACTAAAAATATCAAGCAGTAACATTTTTGCTTGACATCCTATGAGATTTATTGTCCCTGGAATAAAGTTAACCAACATGCAGAACAATAAATTTATTTTAATCGGACCGAACTATTTAGATGTTGATTGTTAATCATTTTATACCCTTGTGCAAATATGTTTTTGGTAGGCTTCATTGTTAATATTGCTATATGAATACCGTGGGTGAAAATAAACTACAACCATTGTGAGACGAAATGAAAGAATTGCCAAACAACGTACTTTTTACAGAGCTGAGTTTTTATTAATAGTGTTCGAGTAACATCAACTCAAAGTTCGGTTAATTTTTTTATGGTACAACCCGTTTGATGGGATTCAAAGTTCAATTACTTGCAAATGCGCGCACCCAACAATGTACGCACCCAACAATGCACGCACCCAATAATGCACGCACCCAATAATGCACGCACCCAATAATGTACGCACCAAATAATGCACGCACCCAATAATGTACGCGTTTTTAATTTCTGTGTCCTATTGCGACGATGTGAGAAGTCTTGTCATTTTTCAACATTACTCTTTATGAAATACTGCTTGGCTCAAAAAGTCCGTTAATTTCTTTCAAACTGTGACAACCTTCAGGATGGTCAAGTGTGAATGATTGAAGAATATTCGGAATGTGTGCTTCCAACTCGATCGATGTCCACACTCTCAGAGTAATGAATGGTCTTTTACTATTACAACCAGCCAAATTTACGGAGGATATACATAATTCAGAGTCACATGAATGTTAATAAAAAAGTGTGTTTTTTAAACTCATTGTCAATAGGAACTCAACCATGGTTGGAAGAAATATAGAGGTCAGATAGTGTCGAATCATTTATTCAAATCTTACTTTAGCTACAAGAAACCAATAATAGGTAGTTGACCCAGAGTCCCCAGGAATTTTTATGAGAGGCTCAATATATTTACAAAGTTAGTGTAAAAACAAGCTGTGCACAATGATTTGGATGTTTTACTTCCACAAATAATCAACCTTTCTGAAGCAGCGTTACATCTTCGCTAACCTTCAATTTACAGTAACTTCATCGTTTTCATCGTTATGATATACTGTAATAAAACAAAATGATGCTGTTGTTCAAAATAAATTAATTTAATTTCGATTTATTATTTCTCCGGCTTGATTGACGGTAATCGATAGGCGAATAATGTAATGCAAGCTTGAATAGTTTTGCGTCTATGTATAGAAAAGTAAGCATTCGATGCTCATATTTGGGCGTCTTCCGATATCGTCTTCAGACATTACCGGATCGTAGAATGTATGACAAACCTTGTTTTCGTGGCACAGTGAATATTACGTTTTACTGCAAGTGAGGAGGGACCACGTTTTAGACCCGACATCCGACTGCTGGTTTTTCACGGAGTCACAAAGTGCTTCTCTCGAGAGGGAAAACTGAAGCCACACTGCACTCACATGTCCTATCAGTAATTATAAGGCATTTTAAACATAGACTACCGTACTGTATATGACTCTGTTTTGTTTTTAATTCCTCGGCCACATTTGGACCCTGACGCCCTGCTTTGGTCTGAGGATGATCTCCGCCAACAGCTCCAGCTGTCGTGGGTCGTCCAGGCTGCGCAGGCGGAAGCGATGAAGGATGGTCGCCAGCACAACTTTCTCCTCCATCAGTGCAAACTTCTGACCTGAAAATGATATATAAATTCATCTTGTAACAAAAACTTGACTCGTCTGGGGAAAGAAAAATTGGTAAAACCTTAACTTCCATCGAGGCAAGACCTGAGAATTATAGCTTCGGTCATTTTCGTTGAAAGACCTTGACATACAAAAGGAAAAAAATAGTACAATCTTAACTCATATCGAGGTTTGACATGAGAATGACATTTAAATCAATGTCCGTCTTTTTCTACTACTTTATGTTGATTAAGGAAGAAAATAAAAACCACTTCTTCATTCACCCAGGTGAACATCTTTCTCGAAATGAGATTCAACGTTAACGTCTCCTGAGTTACCTTGAGGTATTCACTAGAAATAAAGAATAATCTCCTATAACGTGAATTTCCTTCTTGAAGGTAAATTCTGAGCGGTTATTAAAGTTTTCCTTATATTTTTTACATATGCAAGACGTAGAGATATTGAAATAGACTGAGTATAATTTCCAGTCCATTTTAGACTCTGGAATTTCTCTGGTGAAGAATTGTATGTTCTTCGTCATTTTGGTGTGACCGTAGAACCTTTTTGTCTGATAGTCCAACGATAACTTTATTTATCGCCATTTTACGGATGAAGGGCTTAAACACAAGTTCGAAACCTGGTATTCTACACTAGAGACACCATTGACAAAAATGGCCTCAGATTTGAGGCAGCCTGCTTCAAACATAGGAAAGTGTTCAATCCTAATATAACTCCCCGTGAGCCACATAGAATATACGTCTAGTAATAATACTCTTCCTTGTTGCCATCTCACCGATGCAGTTTTATCTTCTATCGTATCTCCGCCATCTCACTGATGCAGTTCCTATCATTTCTTCACCATCTCACCAATACAGTTTCTATCATATCTCCGCCATCTCACCGATGTAGTTTCTATTATAACTCCCACATTTCACCGATGCAGTTTCTATCATTTCTCCGCCATCTCACCGATGCAGTTTTTATCATATCTCCGCCATCTCATCGATGCAGTTTCTATCATTTCTCCGCCATCTCACCGATACAGTTTTTATCATATCTCCGCCATCTCACCGATGCAGTTTCTATAATTTTTCCGCCATCTCACCGATACAGTTTCGGGGGCCCGCGCTGAAGGGCACGTAGGCGTAAGGGTGTCTCTTTGCCACCTCCTCCGGCAAGAAGCGGTCCGGGTCAAAGCGCTCCGGATCCGGGAACTGTTCCGGGTCCCGATGCAGCAGGTAAATGAAGACCATGATGTTCGTTCCAGCGGGGATGACTTTACCTTCTAGATAATGAGTTATTACTCAGAAAACATTCTTAAAAATAGCTTAAAAATTATAATAGAGAAACTTTACTGAGTGTTCCTACTGTCTGGAATCTGCACGAGACATGTCAAAAAGGCACTCGACCTTGTGTTTTCCCACGCAATGTAGTTATTTCAGAGCACTACCACACAATACAGAGGGAAACAGTTTAATGTGCATGCTCGAATTTTTATCCGTGGTCGAGTGTGTCAGTCGCTGCCCAGCTCTGCCCGTAGGAATACCATAGGCAGAGGTGGGCAGCGCTACTCTGAAATGTAGCGGCCGCTACATTTCAAAGTAGCGCTGCCCAGCTCTGGTCGTTGGGTGAGGTGAGGCTATACGTGTTCAACGTGGAAGGCTGCTGTGCATAGTGGCGTCGCCCTTGTGTCACTACTTCGTAAGGGAAAAAATTAAAGCTATGTTACTTTTTAGACAAGCGTTGTATACTATCTGTCACACACACACAAGCATATGTGTATCTGTAAACGTATGACTGTAATGCACACTTGACTGTGACTGTAATGGTAAAATATAACTATGAAAAACTAATGCAATGTTCCATTCAGTAAATTTTGTGTAGTTTAGATGTCAGCGCTACGACCTTGAACTTGATGCAAGGGCCAACATCAGTGAGAGCCTTTATTTAGGCCAGCAAATTTCCTCTAGAAATCACATATTGTATGCACAAGTGGATCCTCTTGCCCCATTGGCTGTGAACTAGCCTCAGCAACAAAGTTCCCAGTGTCAAGTATTCCGTATCAAATCCCAACCAAGAGAGTAAGTCACCGGGTAATCCAGTTCGTTAAAAAGAAAGCTACCCTCATGCTTGGGATGTCAACACAACATACGAAAGTCTACCAAACACTACCTTTCCGTGTTTTTTATTCCATGCTCTCGCCAAGAAGTTCTTTATTGCATTAACACTCATCAAATTTCATTCTTCATTCAGTCCTACAAGACAACTTATACCTAAATCATCTTCAGCCCCTCTGACTCATCACTAAACTACTCCATACTGCTAATAAATTACGTTCATTAAAACTTCTCTGCCACATTCATACTTACTTCACTCGGTGTTCGCAGCTTCTTCCATTACACTGTTGCACTGCATACACACCCTGGTTTTCCCTTCATTCCACCTCCATGTGCGTCTGTTCACTCTTGAAGTTTCATACCGGACACTGAACAGCAGTTGAATCCCATAACTTCCATCTTAGAACACCCCAGTCCTTAGTATCTTCTTTCAAGCATACCAGAATAAGGATGTTTTCCCATTTGTGCTCTTTTTCCACCCGTCCAAACCATTTTCTTTTGTTCTCCGTTCAATTTCTTTCATCCATTTTTTGGTTTCTCAAAAACCAGTCATCAACAGATCTTCCATATCTAACTCGCACAGTTTTTGGGACACTTAACCTGCTAGGATGCCTCTTAAACTCCTTCTCCCGTGCACTTACACTCAAATTCCCCTCAAAAATACACCTCACCCACTTACCCCCTTCCATATGCTCAATTCTCGCCTTGTAATTCAGTACAGCTTTTATCACTCGCTCAGAAAACACAGACTCGACTCACGGTCCCCTCCAATTGCCCCTACAGCTGTCAATTTTGGGGCATCCAGTGCCCAACCTACCTGATTCTGAGTCACCTCCAACTTCTCAAGGTCACTTCCATTCTATGCAGTATCATTCATACCATACATTACATTAGGTACTGTAATATACTTCCACATTCTTCTAACACATTCATACGTTTTGCTCGATATTTAGCTACGCTACTCGGGCGTCCACACCACTGTGTGGATATACCTAATCAGGTTTAGATAGTACCCTAGTATTATTATATCTCTAATTTACTAATCTATGTCTCATCTGTTTTTATCCAGTTTCACCTTGTTTTCCCCTTTCCTCATTTTCTCTAAAGTTTGTCTGGCCTATGTCACAGTTTCTATCGTGAGCTAGGGAATCAAGGTGAGGAACTGTTTCTGCGCTATTTACGTATTATATGGGTTGCGCAAAATGCGGGCTAACTAATATTTGCTGTATTCCTAGCTTGAGTGGGAGATAAAATACTCAACCTATGGTGGTGTCCTGTTCGTTAACACGGCCGATGATAGGCACAGAGGGGTAGAGTCGGAGCGCCTCCTTGACGCAGCGCTCGAGGTACTTGAG
>VOMN01037745.1:0-10254 GCA_014899125.1 Orchestia grillus
GGGGTGAAACGGAGAGATTACCGGGGGTGCGGGGGTGGGGGAGTGGGTCAATCGATGTTAATGGCCTGTATTGGTCCAGTGGACACCAATTGGAGGTGAGAGAGAGCTGTCATCGCGGCAAGGACGAGAGGTGGAGGGGTTGGGTCGGGTCACACTCGGTAGGCCAAGTGCGCTCGAGACCTAGAACACGGTTCTCAATTATTAGATCCCAGGCACCCGACGATCCTCGCCTGCGAACTGCGTATCCATCGGTGTGCAAATAGAACAGCGGTTTTCGACGGTTCTAAGGGGCTGTGAACACGGTTGTGAACGCTCGATGTGGCATACTACCATTTGTACTGCAGCTCCCAGCGTCTCAATTGAGCAATGATTCCTGCGGATCTTAATGCTTAAATGAGACGGTGGCTCCCTAGTATGAATTATGACTCAACTGGCGTGTGGTGTGCCACACTACACAACTGGCGTGTGGTGTGCCTCACTACACAACTGGCGTGTGGTGTGCCCCACTACACAACTGGCGTGTGGTGTGCCCCACNCAACTGGCATGTGGTGTGCCCCACTACACAACTGGCGTGTGGTGCGTCTCACAGGTACGACCTTGTCCAAGTGCTGCCAGTCAGCTCGAGTTGAGAGGCACACGCACGGTGACCGAAACTCTAGTATTCAAACACAGGATTTTGAGAAGTACCGGCATTCCTTCCTGGGCCGCACTGGTGTGTCGTCTATTAGAAATATCTCAGTTAAACTTCCTTCCTCAAACGAAACCCTCCGCCGAAGTTTGAACCCGGGTTCTCTTGAGCAGCAGGTAAACACGCTACCATTTGCGCTACCGAGCCACATAGCACCACGCGTCAAACTCATCTAATGGCGAGTGCAGAACTGCTTTCGCTTGGCACATGTTGGTTGCAGTCCTCGGGGCGGTGTGATCTGGTTACCACAAAAGCATCGCGATATCCACTCAAGGCTGACAAATGTTCTCGCTGTATACCACAGAGGGTATCGTTATGTACTTGACGTTACTAGGTAACGCAGAGGGCGCTCACTGCATACCTTACCTTCCGACTGCTTTGTGCGAATTACCGATGTAAGTCATCGGTATATTGAAATTTGCCAAATTTGTGCACAATTTGGTACCTCTATTGCACCAAGTAAAAATGAAGCGGAGACTCAGGCGTCCCTGTGAAACTCGAAGGGTTGAAAACATGATTTACAAATAGCTTGCAAGCCTTTGGTACACTTACATGTTCCAAACTTTGGAGTAGCCTAGTGCGCGTACACAGAGCAGATATACAGAATAGCGCTCAGAGTGACCGTACGAGAAAAAAGAAACTAGAGGACAGTGGTATCACACATACGCACCAGCGCGTTAGGCCTAACATTTTCAGGACCAAAGACGGTAGAACGATAAGGTCAGTAGAAGGGTAATAAAATTAAGAAGTCTCGCGGGTCTACTTTCTGCGAGTGAAACAGCTCGGTGCTAGAGCCATCTGTCAGGGCAGTAGCAGCAGAGCGCACAGATGGCAACTGTTGAGCCAGGAATGGCAACGACAGTGTCAACGATACTGTGCGGTTATTCGCAACTGTACAGGGTGTCCCACACAAAGCTGTACATCACGTTATAACATCAATAATTTGCTTGACAAACGACAAAGACACTATCAACGATACTGAGTAGCTTGTGACAAGAATACAGTGTGTCCTAGAGAAGTATCATAAATACCTCACTTTCAAAATCAATAACATATTCCACAATATAAGAATACACGGTTGTTGCTTACTTGCTCACTTGGTTGATCCGTCTCTCTGTCACTCTTTTAAAGATTTAGATAGGAGAAAATTCCCGGGTCTGTATTCCTATACAAACAGCAAAACTGTCAAGATAAGGCAGTCCGTACCAGTTATACTGAAAATAACATTATTTCATGTTAGAGTTAACGTAAATTAGCGGGCATTTTAAGAATTCAACATCACATGTTCAGCCATTTTTTGGCGGGACGCGTCTACTACATAGTTCCTCTACCATTCGGCCGACTTCAGCTCGCTAATCTCTTATTCATGATACGTTTTCTGCTACTGAGGCTAAATGTTTAGCGAATTATTGATACTAGCAGGACCCGTGAAAATTTCACGGAAATTTAGATGAATAAACTTCAGATAAACCAGCCAACGAGAAGTGGTCCTCTCAAGTGTTGGACAGAGGTTAAAGGTTCAGGGCAGAGATAGTCCGGTCTTGGAAGCAATTTTCTCCTTGATGATGCGAGTAGTCTGAACTCTATTAGGGAAACTGAAAATGTACTGATAAGACTGGCTTTTTATAGCAAAACATGCAACCCGTATACAGGATACTTCGCTCGAGACCTGAAATTTCACTTGCAAAGCGGCGAAGCGTGACGGAACGGTCGGTACAAGCGTATTAATATTATAGAAGATTCTAACGCGAGGTTTAGATTTTTTTGTGCGACTAAGGATCGCGAGTGAAAACAACCACAAACGTATCAAAAGAGCACTGGATATCAGGTGAATTCTTGCATGAAATTCTTCCTATGAATAAAAACGACTACAGTACAAAAACTGTTCACTCTTCAAGGAGAACGAAAAGAAAGAAAGAAAAATCTTTATTATGAAATCAGTAACACGGTGGGTTATTTCTAGGTAAATTTTACATCCAGGGTGAAACGGTCACGTAAATCGTTCAAGTGAATTGAAGGTGTTTCGTAGACTTTATTTTTTACAAAAAAGAAAAAATCGCACAGAGTCAGATCTGGACTACACGGCGGCCACTCCATCCCCCGCCCAACTCCAATGACACGCTCCCTAAGGCCTTCGCTCAAGCGATTCCGTAAGTAAATTGTTCTGTGGCATGGAGCTCCGTCTTGTATCTACAACACTCTGATGAACAGAGTTTGAACAGAGGTACAAATTAAAATTAAAATATTTCGTGATTTAAATAAAACAATAGGGGTCTTCTCGCACAGTGGGCAAACAAATGACGGTTACTTTTTGTGAACCTGCACCTAAGTTATTCCTGTGAAAAATCATTTTCGAATTTCAAAAGTTGATAAATTAATGTTTAAAATGAGATCAACCTGAGATATTTACCGTGAATACTTACTGAGCAATAGGTATTTGAAAGTCTCGACCTTTTTTTGCAGCTCACCCTGTATTCCAACTTCTTGACCCAGTCTAACTTTTTGCGGTCCCATATCGATATATGTACTAAAAAAACGATAAAAATACTTCAGCGGCCAAAATTACAGATAATTATAGATGCTCCGACGAGAACGTTAGATTAGGAAATTCCGTAACTAAATTAAAATCACATGACTTACCGAAGGTTCTTGTATAAATTTCACGATGCACGAAGAAATTCACGCGAGGCTTTCCACATAGCACCCGCATCACATCCACGTCACATGCCCTTATGATGAACATGCAGGGTCACGTTGACAACATTTCATTGTGTAACATTCGGGCATGTGACAGGAGTAACACACGGACGTGTGACATGAGTAACACACGGACGTGTGACAGGAGTAACACACGGACGTGTGACAGGAGTCACACACGGACGTGGGACAGGAGTAACACACGTACAAACAATGCGACCCAAGCCTGCTCACACCGTTTCAATTGCCAAACAAACCCCTTACTTGTAACCTCTCCATTAGCAAGCGCTAGCTGCCTCACAAACACAGTGCATCGCTCCCGAGTCCTGGCCGACCATCACGAGCTTGAACCGAAGTGCTTGCGTAAATCCATTCATTTGGGCAGCTTTCGGCGAGTACACACAATGCAAGGCGCGGCGGAGTGTTGCGCTAATGTTGAATTCCTCACTAGTGAAAACATGTTGCTATGACCGACGCCATTACTTCAATTGTGAGCGACAGCCAATATGGATTTCAATACCTAATACACAGTCATGGAGTACGGCCATGCTCATATCGAAAGAATTGGAGCAACACGAAAAACTAGCTCTTTCAGCTATGAATTTTCTATGACTTTGGCCTTGCATTGTTCGTGTATTTAGTTACCAATCCCACCAGACCATCTTGAGTAAGTCAGACTTGCATGCACATATTCCCTAAGCACGATTGCGTGGTTCATGGGTGATGCCTACAAACTTAATCCATTATAATTCTGGAACTCCGATGAATGATTTCATCCAAATCACACCAGCATGCCTTCCAACAGATGGAACGCCCAAGGTATGAGCTTCGGCCAAGCGCGAATATCAACAAGTCCAAGCTAGCTTACACAGAGGATACATAAACACAACAGCCGTCAGACTAAAGCTACGGAAGTTGTATCAGTAATGCCTGAACGCAAGTGCATTCAAGTGTACAAGGAGAGAAGACTCAGAATGTACATATTACACACAGTGCACGAGGAATGGAAGACCCGACTCCGACCGTCAACCTTGGGAACGCACGTCGCATGACTCGGCCCAATATCTGGGCAAGTGATAGTGTCGAGGCCCGCCACAGGGTCTCTACCCTCAATTCAGTCCTGCAAAACTGGAGGAAATGATAGCGGCGGATAGGAATGCTTGTCAGTGAATTGTTCTGGCCGAGACTTGCCTCTATCATGCTATGGAAATGAACGCTTCTACGTCTGCAGAGCAGCAACGTCTGTTCTGATCAAACAGCCAGAGCTTCAAATGGCCTTGGTTCACAGAAAGTCGGCACTAATGTTGCTTCCACGTCAAATCCATATTTTAGAGTTAATAGCATGGAAAGATGGATGAGTGCTGACTTGAAATCCTATTCTTCTGTGAAGCATTCCACGACTGCATCTTCAATCTGAAGAGCTCTTCCAACGCCTAGTTTTTCTAAACACTGCTTACGTTCAAATGAACTTTGTAGAAAGGCACGAATAAGATCCATTGACGTCTTTAGAGCACCACCGAAACAAACAACGGCTGGTTCGCATGCATCCCGCATGTTTACCTCGGAGCCCAGCATACGCCGTCAACATGCAGGTGATAGTGACACGTAACATTCATCTATTGACGACGGGTTGTCCAACGCGCTGGTCGACAGTCAACAATTGTACCAAATAGACGCCGTGTCTACTAGCTCAGATCACTTCAGCAGTCGCTGCCATTCGCAGTCAATTCATTAGAAAATAAAGGGTGCTGATGCGATCATCACGTGTGGCGATGGAAATTGCTGGGTGATAGTAGAGTTACACGGCAAGCCAACGAGGGAAATGAAAAATTTTAGTCCCACGCCCAACGTGCACACACATGAACGTATGTTATGGCCATCAGTCAACGCGCAGTATTCGCAAGAAATGCGCATGGCTGTCGAGGAGAAATATATACTACTAGAACATACATTTAGTTTATCCTTTAAAAATATTTTCGATACACAAATGCGACATGCTTGACAAGTACAGAGCGGCCCAAACAAATGTACTCACTACTGGAAATCGAACAATTTCGAAAATAAAAAACCGCGCAGGTGCGCAAATTCTCCGCAAGCGCTACCGACCCCCGGGCTAATTTAATAATTACCCTACACTCCTGTATCATTAGATTAATACTTGCGAGTCGTTTTACTTTGAAACTATTGCATTAGAAAAGTGAGACCATTTTTTCTAACCCCTCTGTAGCGATGGTGCACGCATAAGGTACGTACACCCCACACAGGTCGGTGGAGCAGGCGCCCCCGAGGGGTGGCGGGCAGGGCTTACCAGGAATGTGGTCAGTGTCGCTAGCACTTACAATTCCCAGTCACGCGCCCCAAAACACCATCAGCCCAATTTGGGGACACACATGAGTGGAATCTCCACCAATCTTGCGCCACCAGNCTGGCTGTCATTTAGAAAAATGTGCTCATTCATATCTTTTTAGCGTGATTATTCTGCCGGACTCGCATGAAAATGGGCCAAATCAGAGGAAAAACATCCAGGTTCCGCGACAGCTGCTGCGTTTTATCTTGTGCAAGGTTTGATGGCGTTTTTAAAACGTACGCCAGTATCCAACAGATGATTTGACGGCAGTTGTTTAGAATTTTTCAAGGTGACATGTGCGTGCACTCGATAGAGCTGGGAACGATAACCTAATTTTTGCCAAGGAGGGGGTCATTTCAATAATTTAATCGAAATCATTCAATTCCTTTTGAGCGACTAGAATTAAACCTAACCTTTTAATTGAACTTTTCAGCGGGCTTATGAACCCTTTTTGTAGAAACTGCCGCAGTAACTGAAGCCGTACCGCCTTGCGTGGGGCCACTGCACTACCGTGCCTCTGCATAAAATGAAGCCCCTGCTGCTTCGACCCGTGTCCTTCGCTAACGCTGGGCTGCTCTCACTAACGAAATACTCTTGACGCTCGCATCAACAGACCTCGTGCCAACGGATTACGGAACAATTGAAGTACCTGAACACCCACAACATGGTCGATTTCAGAGTTTGATTCCAAAAATTACAGTTAGATCTCTCTTTCGGGCGGTGCTTCAAGTTTTGTAAAACATTGTACGATGTTGCCTAGAGATCCGGCATTTTTGGACCAGTTCTCCCCAATTTTAATCCGTTGATGAGAGTGTCAACTGTTATCAGAATAAAGAATAACATACATTCTGGACTACTACTCGTGGAATTTAACAGTTTTGCCGCCTAGAATAGGAGAGAAGGAACACCAGGGGACACTCTTTTGGTGACAACCCAACTAGCTGGTTTCAAAAGCTATCGTCGCTCGCCAGTGCCACGCCACACAGCAGTAGGGTGGGAGCGTAGGAACCTAGGCTGACTAAACGGGATTAGATCCTGGAGATCAAGAACTTTACGTACTTGCGTACTGCTATAATGAGAGGGGGAAGGTGACTATGTATAGAAAAATGAATCAATCAATAAATGAATAAATAAACATGTTAATTAACAAATATGCAAATGAATGAACTGGCGCACAACATACCTAAAATCAGAAGCGGAAGAAACGTCAAATTCTTATCTTACTCTCCTACTTTAGTTCTACCCAAGTGTGTGGCTGCCGGCTTAGGACTTTGGTTGAAACTCAAGAGTAAACCAGCCGATTCGTCTTATCTGCCACACTCAGTACAATAGCGCGTGGCCCAAATTAAACGGTGTGAGCATGGTAATTCGATTATTCAATTTAACTCTACAAACAGAAACCTTTTACCAGCCCGTTGATTTTAATTACAATAAAGAACCTCAAGTAAGCAAGCAACACCAATAACCATTAAATTTGGATGCCTCGCCGCACGCCCTCACATGCACACAATGGCGCGGAGTCAACCAGAGAGCAAGCCTTCCTTCCTCACAAAGCGATGTCGCCGACAAAGAAATATTTGTTGACAGGCTTGGTCTGGCGAGACCGGATACTGCCAAAAGCTGTGTTACACCAACATGGGCTAGCGCAGAGTTTGGCAACACGTGTGCCAAACTTAGAGAAGAGCAAGAGACTTCAGAGATGAATAGCTACAGCAGGCATCGCATTACAACGTGCGTATTATTAGAGCATCAGTTTAGGATTTCATCTGAGAGATTTATCCTAGGGAACTACGCTTGGCACCAACGCATCACTGGAGAACGCTCCCCACAAACAAGGATGCCTATTGGTAGAGGACCAATTTACAGTTTCGTCTAAAAGAGTTATTCCAGGGAACTAATTTTGGCACTGCCTTTTCATTAGATTGGAAAGCATGCCATCAACACAAGCAAAGCTGAGCTCACACCACCGCTGTCCCCCTCCACGGCTTTGGAATCCTACCACCCCATCAGTGACTGCCGGTCACACCCTTCCGTCGTTAGGGAGTTTCCAGCGACGCCGTGAATTTCTAGAAATAGTGTCAATAAAGGCCATTTAAAATAACAAAACCCCCAGCAAGGCGCCAGAATATCAGCTCTTAGAGGCACCAAGCCGAGACAGTCGCGCTAAGAGTAGAACTCAGGCTTTCTTTTCAAGTCGTGAATGAGACGTAAATTTTCTCTTTGTCTCGCTGAGCTCGGCAGAGGACTGCAGATCAGATGCTGCGGAGGCTGCAGACGACCATGGAAGTGTCTACCGGGTCGCATTGAGATCAGGTTTGCTGAGGTACAACCTTCACCACAGAGGCAATTAACGCTACTGTTTCCAGTGTTCGATCGACGGGATGATAGAATTAATATAGCTTTAGTCTTGGATTTTTAGCTTTTTGTTCAAAATTTGAATGAATGTGCACGCAAGAGCATAAAATAAGAAAGACTGTTAACGCGATATTCCGTTCATACAGAATGTAATTTGGCCCTTTTAGGGCTGAAGGCCGCCGCCTGATCAGAAGAAATTTGGATATTGGGATAGCCGAATGAATTATGTTTTAACACTTTGTAAAATTTAAAAGCCCTTTGTATGAACGCAGGTTGTTGAAGAACAGATGTATCAGAACAATAAGAATCATCAAGATAACAATGGAACGTTTTGAGGGTAGAACAACAGGCTAATGCAAAATTTAACTAAATAACCACTTAGAATGTAACGCAAAAATTAATGGCATCAAACACAAATAGTAATCACTACATGTAAAAAATTAGCCCATCGTATCATGGATAATATCGTAACAATGTGAAAGCGATGTGCATCGAAAGATATTCTAAAATGCAAAAATGCCATTACATTGTAACAATGTCTACAAAGTAAAGAATTTCACGAGTTACAAACTTCCAACACACATAAATGCACCACAGACACAAACAACAGCTGTTCGCATGTATTAAGCATGTAACGCTCGTCAGATCAGTGCTACAGACAACAGCTGTTCGAATGTATTTCGCATGTAACACTCGTCAGATCAGTGCTACAGACAACAGATGGTACACAGCCTCTGTCCACACGATCCACAACGCTCGTTTAATTAAAAGCAGCGGGTGATTGAGCTTCTGTACGCAGACCAATTCTATAATTGGAAGAATTTTTCTGCTTTTGTAAATCTTTCTTCAGCACATCATGAAATTCTGTTTATCTTTTTTCGAGAAAAGTTATCTTGAAATTATTTTTGGTACATAATTTCGGTAGGATGCATAAACATTTTCTTCAATGCCCTTAAATAACGAGCATCAAGCTACATAACATAGTACAGGATAACGAGCTAGAATTAGTTACTCGACCCTACACGACCCAACGCTACGCAACACTACGCAACTCTTGATGGGTTTTTGAACACCTTCATCCCCCACCGCACGTTCTTGCCAGTGTAATCCCAACGGAATTTTATCAAGCTGCCATGGCACAGCATGAAGTCGCTTACATTCATTTGAAAACCAACGCCAATCCAGAGAGGTGAGTAGATCTTCGCAGCAGAATGAGGCGCCTGAACCCGGGCAGAAATGCTGCACGAAAACGCGGGTACGGCACCCGTAGCGGCCGAGGTGCGGTCGCGTGTTGTTTTAGAGCTGTTTTAGATAAGCAAACGACCAGCAGTGCATGCCTGCCAGCACAACGGTTCTAGAACGACAGGCCAGCTGATTTTTTATCACATTTACGACTAGCCACGTCATTTACACTCTTGAAACGAGCTGGAGCAGTAGCGGGGGACCCTAATCTGGTTCATTAACGCAGTTTGACGGTCATAAATGTACTTTAAAGACGCAGTGGTACCTGTATTCATCATGTTACATACACTCAATTCATTGCATCACAAGATCCTATGCTGAACAACAGCACAACATCGCAACACGCGCATTGTACCGAGGTACTTGAACACGGCAGCTCTTCGCTACCGTAGAAACGGGCAGTTCTCAGGTGCATCTAATTGCCTCCGCGCTCCATAATATCGCTGGCGACCGAGCCAGCCTCGCCCTGAGCGTGCTCAGCTACAGCAGAGCTCGTCGGTCGAGTTTTGAGCCTCCACCTGAGCTTGAAGTCACGAAGTCAGAGTGTGACGGCCGACCGCCTAATCCTTTGATGCATCTGAAACCTAAAAAATGAGAATAGGATCAGAGACTCGGTCGGGCGAACGTTAGCTTGCGTGGAGCCGAGCTGAATTATTGCAGTCGGGTTGCCTTTCCGATGGGCGAGCAACGGGTGAACTTGCTGAGCTCCAAAAGTCTGATAAAATTGAAGAAACGGCGGTGGAGATTTACGTGTTCACGACAGAACGGCTTGCAAAATTCATTCAGCAGTGCGTGTCTCGAGAATTTTTGGTTCATTCTTCTCCGACATCTTCACAGATTACAACTGTAGAGTTGAGTTTAATCCACGTACCTATACAAACAGAAAATTAGGTCCTTACGTATTATCGGGAGGACTTTTGATTT
>VOMN01037746.1:0-18042 GCA_014899125.1 Orchestia grillus
GTCGCTTATTTTTTTCATTTTGCCGCAAAGCGCGACGTATTTGGCCAGTGCTCTTGGCCAAGCTGTTAGGAATCTTTGTACAGAAGACGCTCTACTTGTGTAAAAAAGCAATTCAAACGCCTTCTTTAATTCTTAAGTCTCGCTTACGGTCCCTTTCAGTGAACATATGTTTATACGTTGTGTTGGAGGATGTATAATTTATCCTTGGTTGTGCTAAGCATAATGAAACTCTCTCAGGCGCCATCGTGTGTGGGCGGCACCCCAGTGTGGTCAGGGTGTGTAGGCCCGAACATCTCTTAAGGTTTCTAAGGTATGGATTTGTTAGGTAATGTAATTACTGACGGTTCCCTGACGCTATCCGTTATTGATATTGCTGATGGATCTGATGTTCTTGAGAGGCTATGCCTGGGTGTACATAATATGCAAAGATCACATTAACGTGGAGAAAAAGAAGCGTTCCAGAGTCGATGTTTAAATTGTAAACTCTTATTTCGCATTCAAAATGAAACCCCTATTTTTTTATGACGTATCGCTTCATCATACGAGGGGGAGTGTGCTACTGTTATGGTAACGAGTACTAAAAAATATATGTTACTGTACATTCGTGGAATGTTTCTGTGGATTTTTTTTTCTTCTTTAAAATTGGCATCATAATAAACGCATTTCACGCTGTTACAGACTTCGTTTCTGAGTTTAGAGACGCTTTTTTTGGGTTTTTAATAATTTGCTAGAGAAGACGATTAATTACGTTTTTAATTTTTGCATTAACTATTTGAAGCATGTAGTATCGAGGGATATACAGCTACACCTATTTTCTATATATTTCGAAGTAAGGAGAAGACGCTCGCCCTGAGAGGAAAAGAGGTCTCCTGTCCGCGTCTGTGAACTTTACACTTGTCTGTCTCACCACGCGCTCGGCAAAAATGACGTTTATTCATGCACTCGTGACTCTAAATCAGTATTCGAAGTTAATACTTAGGACGGAGTAAAGTTATGTGCGTGGACTCCATGGCGCAGTGGATAACGCGCTCCGCTTGGAGTGATTGGGATGCAGGTTCTATCCTCGGCGTGCCACTGCTGGGTTTTCATGGAGACGCTGAGTGCTTCCCTGGACCAAAGGAAGCTCAAACCCCGCATTCCCCTCTGTGGACGCGTGTCCTACCAGTTGTCAAAGCCTTTAACGACCAACTTGTTATACTGTGTGCGAGCTCTGATAAAATATACAGTACCTTATATCATTAAATATTTGAAGGAGGATCTAGAAGGCTGTAATTATTAAAGAGCCCGGGCCTTTGTCTACCTGGGCGGTGTGCTCTCGGCATGGTCTCCTGTCACCTGTCCCTGGAAGAACAAAGGAATGAGTACGCGAAATTATAACCCTAATCGGTTGGAATAATCGGCCAACAAATGGCTGTTATATTTCTTTGATACTGAGGTTGATAGATGATGATCTGTGTCTCAGGCGAATGGTCATTTTCCTGAGAAAGGTAAGCTCTTGATATTTATCTGTTACGGTAAAAGATTGGTTTATTGACTTCGCTTTGAGATTTTATACAACTCAAGGTATTTGAATAACGTTAATGAGTAATACGCCAAAAGGTATCCGAATGATCTAGCATATGGCAGGAATACAAACCATGGTATTCGTTAGCAAGATGGTTTCATTTGAAACTGGAGCCCTCGAGAGACGTCTCTGTCCATAACTTTTGCAACAGATGCTACCAACTCGTTAGCATAGTTTACCGCATGTCGGCTGGAGTCAAAATTCGACAATGTGGTGAAGGATTAGAGTATTCTTTTGAGAGACATGTGTACGATGATAGGCACTGGGGTTTTATTTATGCATTCATCGAATTAATACACAATATTTACAAAGACGTATATGTTGATGGTAAATTTAGTCGAGTTCTTCTAGGTTGTAAATTTTATTTCTCAAGCTTTTGGGCTATTAGCTGTAGTTGTAGTGAAAGCAGCGCTTCAGGAACTCAGACTATCTCGCACCGAAAGAGTAGGGACCATTAGTATGGACTTAGGAGAACGGGGAATCTATGCACAGGGGGTGTTCCCACACAAGATCCCCTGCGCATAGGAACAGCAAGTTAAGAAGGAAGAGGAAGAAAAGAAAAATAAGAAATGGCGAAGAAGGAATGAAAACGAAAAAAAAGCAAAGTGGGCACGGAAGATAGAAGTCCCGAAGGCTTACCTAAAGCTGAGGTAGCCTAGCAGTGCTCCCCTAGGGGTGCTAGTCCCCATAACATAGGATAGAAAAACCTAACTAACCTACCTCTATTGCGTATGGCCTACCCTATGCTCCCTGAGGGGATTCGAGCTATTAAACAAACCTTTACTTCAAGGGGGACAAAATGTACAATCGCTGGAGCTAAGAACATTCAACGTGTAGTCTATCTACCAAAATTCTCTCACGGTATGCATCATGTATAGTCATATTTATTCTATAACATGTATTGAATGAAAATAATTATTATTTAAACTAATACAGAGATAAATATTCATACGTCTTGTATCACATATACCCTAATCATCATGAGCTTGTAAATTGTAATAAGCGATTTATTTTTCAACTCAGATCGTTCAGAAGTCGTAACCATAAATGTTCCGAGAAACAACCTGATGACACGAAGTTACATGGACTTGCGTCCCAGTTCTAATAATCACGAAAAAGGAAAGATTATACAGATCTGAACTGGGAATTTCTATAAGTGCCACGGAATACGGTGCACACAATGAACCCTTGAATCGTCTTCGTTGGCTATGGAAACTTCTAGTGGATTTTTTGTTAGTTCTAGCATTGGAATTATTTAGCAAGAATTAGAAATGCTACTCAGGTAAGAATATTTTAATTTATTACAGATTGAATAAATGATTATGTATAATATAAGCGTTTAATCAGCGACGAAAAACAGTTTTAATTTGAATCAATAGGTCTCCGATCAGATCACAAACGATTACATATTCATGAGCCCAAACGTCCAAGGCAGCTTAGGAACGACGATAAACAACTAACTAAAATAAATAAATAAGGTAAAATAACTTTTTATTTCATTACCTTACCGAAACGTTTACTTTCATTCACAGATTAATGACACTATAGTTTAAATTCCCAAGACAACTTCAATCTATATATTTATGTAATTATTTTTCATAATTGTATAATTGAAGTTGAAACGAGTACGTATTTATTGACTTTCTCACTTCCAATGCAATTCACACTTGGTTGAAGTTAGCTGCCTGAAAGTAATTGTATTATTTCCCGTATTAGCCACAGGCCAATCTTATCACTCTCCAGTGCACTGGATTACTCTTGGAGTCTGAATTCTGAAGTGCTGTATCTGGCATTCTGAAGTTCCGAAGTCCGAACTTTAGTCCGAGACAGCGGAGAGAAGACACTATGAGGCCAGCTGCCACTCAGGCCAGTCTCGTGATAGCGTTCGTTGAGTGTGGATGTGACGTATAAACAACTGTTGCCCAGGGTCAAGTTCACCTGCGTTTTTAGATAGCTTGAGACTGTGGCTTCTGGGGACTATTGTGGTTGTATTTTTCAGCAACTCATTTTACTAAAAAACTATGCAGACCCACATTTCTTAATGAAGCTCTATAGTTTGCTGCAGAAATTGGAGGTCATGTAGCTAACAATGCACGTGTGAGGAGGTGCACACACAAGTACTGCAGTGTTTTATCACAGACGCCGGTATGTCCCAATAAGGTTCATCTTATAATGTCTCAGTGATTGCACATGAATTTTGGAATTCGACTTTCCATCTAAGGTGAAATTTTACTGTTGTATAAAATAATGCTGATGATTTGAAACATTTGAAGAAATTCAAAGATAAACCGATGATGATGGTGTCCGTTTGTAGGAGAATTCACTAACAATTGACACGAAGTGTCGTATTACATATTATATTTTTTGTTCAGCAAATTTTGTCGGGAGAAATGATAAAGCAGAACTATCTGGAATTACAGTTGCTTACTCGAGTAAAATAAATGGTACTCGTTCGAGATTAAAACTCCTGTTCAAGCCATTTTTCAGGTGTGTTGATTTGGTATTAATTCAGGAGCATCACCAAAACCCCTAAAGCTTCTACTTTTCTTTCAAAATAGGTATTAAAACGCTTTGTTTTTATAGAATTTCGTCAGTTGAATTGAGGAAGGAAGAACGAGAAACTCCGCTTAAATAAAACGCCGTCGAATTGAAACATTCACTGCCACCAAGTGAACATGTAGCGTCTTCGTTACCTCGACGCACCCATGCTTCCAGCTCCTCCACATTATAGAACAATTACGGGACAGAACTTACGATTGAAATACGTTTGGATCAAAGCAATTATAGTGACATAGAACAATGAACCTAACATTCAGGGTGGCAGCGAATGTGTTAGTAAATAAGTTGAAACAGATGGCCTCTTTCTTTTTGTCACTAGGTTAGGGCTCCAGAAATATCTGTGCATGGGCTCAGGCTGCAGCAGAGTGTAATTAAAGTCGCATGCATATATTCTTTGTTCCAGTAAGATTTTTAAGAAATAAGCCAATAAATCTTAACAATTACTATCAACAGTTAGTTGCAGGCCTTTTTGTATCCAATTGCGAGCAACCTCCCTCCCTTTCATTCATCAGGCACGAAATGTAAGCCCCTTCGCTAATTGCTAAAATTACACCCTGGCCTGCTGGTGTAGAGGAGACGCGGGCAGCAATGCTGTGCCGGTAGAATTGCTTGAAGCTATCGTGTCCCCGTCGAGCCAGAGCTTGTCTAGCGTAAAAGGTGGACGTTCCGTGGAGCAGTCGCCGTTGTATCAGCTGCTGGCACCAATACCTCGACTCTGATGAACAATATCTCCAATAGAAGAAGTGATGGCGTTTTTCTAGTCATTCATCGGCCGAAACAGCAAAATTTGATTTTTTCGTGACAGCCTACGTGTGCGACTCCGAATTAGAGGTTTCTCAAATGGCTAAGTGACGAAAATTCCTCTGGTTTTAGGGGAAACTATTGTGATTTTTAATTTGTTTAAGCAATTTTAGCTGAGGTGTTTTCTTTATTTTGCGCACTCGGATCTAATTAAGTTTTCATAGTTTTCATATCTGTGGAATGTTTGCGGATGAATTTGCGTAATTTCAGTTGCAAATAACCAAAATTTTCACTTGCACGGTTTCTCATTTCTACTGATGATACGCCCTAACCCATGCCATACGCAGTGCTAGTTAATGGTCACCCCTCTTTTTCTCTTTTAACGAAACTAGAAATAAGTGATTTATTACTTATAGGCCCGTCCCTTTACCAGAAAGAACCTATACTTCCGTAGAATTCTGGCATTCATGCATGCGACTGGCAAGGGCTTCCACTGCCTCTTATTCTTCAGGGGCGTCGTAACGCACAAATAGGGCACTGGAATGCCGTCTCCAGCTGCACGGATGCGCTCGACGTTTCTGATGAGAGCGATGCAGCACCTACTGCGGTGCACACGTCGCCCTGCCGCACGCTGGCACGATTTTAGTGACCGATGTAACACTCGCCTAACGGAACCGAAATTTAGAGTCAGGGTAGTTTTCCGGGAGAAATTGGCATTTCCTACTCAAAAGGATTTGCTGGCCAGCGTTGCACTGCAAGCTCTCCAGCCTTCAGGTTCCCCTTTAAAACTTCATGTTCAACTTCCTGAACGTTTGGGACGGGATGTGCTTGAAAATGAGATCTGGTGTACGTTCTATCGTGAACTGATATTTGACAAGAATATACTGCAAGCTAACGTTGACGACACTAATAGAATAAAGTGTCAAAATTAGACTCGTGTTGTCTTGTCACACTGCTGTACCTCATTGTTACCTGTTGGGACATTTATTTTCTACACTTTTTTCGCTTTGATATTTTTGTACATCAATGGATGCTCGTCTTTTCTAGTTGAAGTCAAACCTTATTTAGGTCACGACTGCACATGTGACCCAAGTGAGACTCCTGCGCTCTGTTAGCGCAGTGCACGTACGACCCTCTCACATATATTAGGTCTCCAACTAAGTTTCTGAACTTAAGCCAAAAAATGTAAAATTTGGACAAGCATCGCATTGTTTGTTAAGCGAGTGCAAACAATATATGGTGCGCGAGAAAAGTCTGCGCAAGATGGACCCAAAATACAAGTTTCCCATTGGAAAATTTTCCGTTGTTTTCATAGATAAAGTTTGCAAACTTAGTTGAACACCTAATAGTTAATGCGGTTTTGCTAAAAGATACGTTTTAACTTTAACTCATAATTAGTGCATTGAATTAACCCATTAACCGCAGAACTCAAGCGAGTCCGTGCCAGGGTAATAGAGTAACTTCTGGACAATGAACTTTGCAGTTGAAATTTTGTACCGAAAACTTCGGCCGAGAGGGACAGCGGATTGAGAAAATTCTCTCGTTGTCTTGTGCCTGTGTCGAGGGAAGGCTAAGGTCGAGATCAATGATCTGTGTTGGTGAGGGACTGTCGCCGTGAAGTGTGGAGGTGGCGTGCGCGTGCTGGAGTCGCTGCTGCTGCAGCGTCTGCCTTGTTGATATGAAGGAATCGAATTTTAGCGGGCGTCTGAACCAAGTGCAGACTTCGGAATTATTTGTAATCCTGACAATGACCGTGAAATTTAGGGCGATGTCGAATCTGTATTTGGGGTGTATTTAATTCAATATTAATGACGCATATGTCGTCGTGCTGCGTGTGTAATTAAAACATCTGTAAGTATCGCAACCGTTGCTCGTCCAATATGGCGGCTTCTCATCCATCCTTGCATGCACCTGATATTTATCACTTTCTACTGTACAATAATAGTCTGGTGCTGCTTGTTTGCTGGGTCAGTCCGTCTCTATGTTACTCCCTTAATTAAGGATTAGATAGGAGAAAATTCCCGGGTCCGTATTTCTAGTAATCAGCGCGACTATCAGAGAAGGCAGTCCGTATCAGTGATACTGGAAAAAATTATTTGATGCCAGATTTATCGAAAATATGAGGGCATCTTAAGAAATTAACATCATTTGTCCCGCCAATTTTGGTGGGTGCGTCTTGTAGTTTACATAAAAGTAGTACTGCTGCTAAGGGGCAGATACAGTTCATAGCTGTCGTAATAGCTTATGAGGGCTTACAGCTCCCGTAACAGAAACCGAAGTAATCATTCCTTCTACATATAACTGTAATGTTGCAAAAATTGTTATAAAGGGTGTCCCAGTAAAAAGGAAACCCAATTGACTGTAAGCCAACATTTATCTAGGATTTGTATCATGAATACCAACATTTTTATAGTAATAGTAATACTTAGATTTTAGAAAAAATTTTGGTATTCATGATACAAATCCTATAAAATTGTTGGCTTACAGTCAATTGGGTTTCCTTTTTTCTGGGACACCCTGTAGTTTAATCGTTCAAGTTTTTTATTTAATTTTGTGTTATTTCTTTCCAACGTTCATAACGAATAAGGTTAACTTATTTTCCATTTCTTAGTTTATGATGTTCAACGCGGCGTTAAATTGTAAGATATTTAATAAATACCTCATGGTCAGTGATGGTTTGCTGACGCTTTACTGTGGTACTTAAGGTAGCACTTTTTCGACTTTCGAAATCCATCGCATTTAAAGTTTAGCATCGCTACGGGTGGTTGCTGGCCGTCAGTGCGAGTGCTGCTCAATAATATCTACTAACTAAACTAATTATGAAGAAGTTGCATCACGTGATGGCATCGCTTGAATATTGATCTCGGGCCTCCTCGTCGTTATGGAAATTTGTTTAGCCAGAGATAATGTGTCCATTAGTACCAATTCAGGTTAAAGTTCGATAAGTTATTCTCGGCAGCAAACTTACACTCTTCCTACAACTAGTCACGAGGCAGCCAAGTTCTAAACCAGCTGAGCTGTTGCGCCAAGAAAATCTTAGCAATTGTCGATTCTGAAGGGTTTTTGTTTCTAATAAATCTAAATTTGTGGAATCTTGGAATGTTAATTTCATTGACTGACGACGTAGGAGTTTGGTTGCACTCAAGAATGGAGCATTTGGCTCGTTCTTGTTGCTATTTTTTTATTCTATTCTAATTCTGAAATATTTGTGTATTCTTTATTGTGAAATAATGACTAATTATACAACAGCTTATGAGATACACTAGCTGTCATTAAAGTCGGGTGTATTCCAAAGCTGAATAAAAGTAGAAAATAGATATGTGTCGCACTTATGTTGCCCTATGAATTTAATTTCACATCTGTCTTTATAACTAACATACAGTGACCCAATGAGTCGCTGGCCTTCTGGTGAACTAAACGCGTGTTTAATTTCCAGGCATGCTTCATTACAAAATTCACTGTTCCTTGCTCGACTACCTACTCGTTTCTTCATGACTTAAAAAAATAAGTCTTCTTGATTCTGTTTTTTTGGTATTCGCTCGAGTTCCGTTATTTCACCTGAGTTTCACTGTGACGAACTGTACTACTCTTGCTCGAGATTCTGCATCACAAAATTCAATAACTGACGAACTTGTCAATTAGCTTTAAAAAAGAACTCCGTCGCGACTTGGAACAATCGAGAACGACCAGCTCGCACAGTACTGCGATGCTCGTCTAAAACCACCTCCGTGATAAGAAGTTAGAATTACGAGGTGCACCACAGCCTGTAGCCGTAAAATGTCCCCCAACTGAAGAGACAAAGTCATAGCGGGACCACAATGAGTACCGCAAGCTCGAGTACTGGAGGGAACTGCTCCCCAGGAGACGCCTCGGAGGGGAGCGATGGAGGCAGGAGAGGCGGAGGCGACCAGGAAGATGAGGACAATTCTGACGTGGAGTCGTGCGACTCCAAAGTGGATATGGGGGACCTCAACGCCAACTCGACGAAGCAAGGTGAGATCAAGAGAGGGTTGTCACTGAATGTGCTCTGTTGTTTGCATCTAGAATCACGCGGTAGGGGAATATCCGCGAAGTGGAAACGGGATCCCCTGTGGAAGTTCTGTTTCTACTTCGCCGATTTTCATTTCTCGCTTGGGTTTCTGAAAAGTAACACCCACGGTGGTAGAGGGATTACTCGACTGTGATTGAAATGGGATGTATGTACAGTATTATTCAACTTGGAACCTTGTAATAGATCGGGCACCACGTCTCATGCTGCACTGATGTACCGCCTCTCTAGGAATGTCGTATCTAATCTTTCTTTTCCAAAAGAAGCACTTCGCTTGGGGTAATGAACCCAGGGACCCCCTGACTAGGAGGCAAATCCACCTTTGCAGATGGGTAATACGGCCGTGATGGACGAGAAATATTCTTAGTCCGAAAGTTGAGGCGAGTCGGGAACGCGTTACCAACCTCGGCTGGTAACTTATGGAACCCTTGAATATTTTCTCGGCGTTGTGACGAGACGAGGGTCGTCAGGCTCTCCGTTGGAAAACTTACCTTTCTCGTCTCGTCACACCGTAAACTCACCAGTTTTGGGTTGGTGTGCGAATGAAAAATAGTGAAAGAATTAATTGTAATAGTCTTCACGTGTTACATTTGTAACCACCAGATGTAGAAAGGTGAATGCAAGTCCATTGAAGAGATGTAAAAGTGAAGTGTACGCGTGACCTGAGTCCCACCAGGATGTAAAGGATTAATTAATTAATAGGGGACATCTTCACTTCTATCTAGCGCTGCACCCACCAAGGTAGGGAAATTCATAGATAAATTTCGAGGTTATTAAGTTCATGTTGATCTCATGAGCGCAGCACCATGCCGGGAGAGTGCAGGGAAAGCCAATAATAATATCGCAATAGTGGAATATTTCTGAGTCTTTACATTTATTGGGTGAGAATTTCGTTATTCCATACATACAGTGCACCAGAATTGGCCTGTGTCGCGTGCCCTCGACGTTTGGTTCTCCTCTCACATTGTATTGTCCTTGTTGCTCTGCACTTGTCTTTGATCACCTTCATTGCACCAGCGACGAAGGTATTACTTTGTTCGAATAAAAGTGCTAGAAATGATCGGCTTCCAAATGATTTTTATAGGCATTACCTTGCTGTGCGAATCGGAACTGCTAGTGTGTTCAATTTTCCGTTAAACTTTTGATTTTTATAATACGATCATACTTTCAATGGAAAAGGTGCGCGCAGAAACATGGACAACGTTAACGAACAGCAACACGGTGACGCTCCTAATCGGTTTCGCTCTCTGTGTCCCTAGTTCTTTCGTTCAGGGGAATGGAATCGCATTTGCCGAGGCGCAATTTTTCGCACAGTTCTTCCATATGCTGAGCATGACGGGCTGCAGCCCTGGCTGTCACCAACTTTTCTGGCCCGTACGTTCTGGTCCATCTGCACCATCTCCGTGTGGTGCAGGTGGGCGGGTCCTGACAGGTCTGCCCTAACTTCCCTGCACGTGTGCCTGCACAGCCTAAATAGGAGCGGTTGCATGCGCTTATCTCGTAGGGTTCCATCATTGCCAGACTTCACTGAGCTGTGGTATTAGGAGGAGACAAAGCCACGAACAGAATTTAAGGATTTATAAGAACTTTCTGGGATAATCTCCATCATCGGCTGCAAAACGTGGTTGAGGGAGCAGTAAAAATTTGCGCTGTACTCGCTAAATAAAAGTTGTCTTGCACCATGGTGTTCGCTTGCCATTTTAGCGGGTTGTTCAAATCTATTGACTTTGTCCGAGGCATTAAGGTTGACGTCTACTCGCTTTTTTATTGCCTAAATATATAGTATTTCTCGAAGTAGTTTCATTTCTTAGGTATTTGTCAATGCATGACTCGGTCGCTGAATATTTATCTTCCCGACGCTCAAGTGTCGTGTTTGGCCATTGCATGTCGGTAAGCGCGCTGTTGCATGCCCATCGTACCAGCAATTACCATTCTCTTGACAGATTGTACTCGTGACGGATTACAGTCTCATTGTACAAGTCGTACTTGCGACGTGCAGCCTGTAACACGTCAATAGAATGGAAGAACAAAATAAAACAGAATATGGCAATAGGACCGAGCCAATTGTTCCATTCTAGCGTTGCTCTCCAAGTCCCATGTCGTCAGAACAACAATTACGCACAGCCGCCCGACGCCGCGCGGGTGTCGTTCGTCTCCATCTTAACCCTGGAATGGTAACCTCAGGTTTTTCATACTCCGTAGTTTGCCTCCCATTTGTCCTACGGGCTTAAATCATGTTTCTTGCGACGTGACTCACCGGCGAGGCATTTTACCCCTTGTAAAATGGCGTCATCGATGGGAAAGTGTTAAGACGAAGAGTCTCTTCTCCACGTAATGTTAGGTTTTAGGTCGCCATTCCAGGGTTAAGATAGACAATGTTGACATATTTTCAATTCTGTTGACATTGTCTATTTCAAGTATAATAAGTGTGTACTTCGGCTGAGCAGTAAGTGTAACTGTCTACTTCTCATCATGGATTCTTGTCATTTGAACCCTAATTTTAATCGCTGTCGTCAAAAGTGCGCTTCACTTGTTGCACTGATTTTTTAAGGACGATTCATTGTGTGTTCTAATGAATCGTTCGACATCCATTATTATTGTGTGTGCTTTTGCGTCCTGCAGACAGCGTTTGCTCGGGAGGGCATACTGAGGAATATAAAAAAAACACTGAAAAGAGCCACACTCCTTTTTACTCACCGCCGCCGTAAAATTATACTTGGTGGAAATCATGAGCCCGACGCTCGTCAGACGAACATTTACCGTTGAGGGTTACGACAAAGCATCATAAAGTGCAAGTCCATTTCGTAAAAGCTATTGGGAGTAATAAAGGCAGCACTATCAATGGTGAGCCACCATTTTAGGACGGTCCTGGCGCCGTTGATATTAGATTAGCCTGTCCCCTCGTCCGAGCTCTCCCCCCACTCTCCCGGCCCCCCACCAACTTCGCCGTTGATACACGCTATAACTCTAGCCCCTTCAACACTACCGTCAGATGAGGCATTGGGAATGAACGTTTGGTGCACTTTTGTGAGGTCGTTATCGTGAGACCAACAATTAAAAATTTGTTTGTGTCCCCGGCGCGGGATGGGCAGAAGATCCTCAAGCGCCAGGACCTGCCATGCGTGTCAGTTCAGAGACGTTGTGCCTGCCATGGCGGCTTCCAAGACGGAAGAAAACTTGGCTTCATGACCTCCGAACTTTCGGTAAATGGGAATTGGCCGTAATGAGCAGTTCTCATGTACTGGGTGACACGTCGAGATTGCTCTACAAATTTAACGAGTTTCAACTGATTCACCACAATGGATTTACGTTTTACGTTTTTTCGATTTTTTTAATTTGTCAAGTTTTTGTGTCGCGTTTTCAGGGGCGTCTAGTTCAGCATCAGTCGATTTGCTAGAGCTATATGGACTTCAATCGTCTACTTTTACTTCCTGTTTCAGTAGTTTGCTTTGCCGTTTGTGTGCACATCTCGTGATCTCTCTGCATTTATTTTCAACAGCTTATCTTTTTATCTTCCCCTCGTGCTCTCGTTGGGCGCAAATCACCAATGCTCGCTAGACAGAGCGAGACAATCGCGCTTTAGACTAACGCTGCATGTGTTCCTGATCGATTCACTCGTGATGATCGCCTCCGTTGCCTCACCTCAAGTTTCATTCTCGCTTCTCTAAAGAATTTATCTGAGGTAGCCTCTGTAGTATTCAACTGTGTCCATCTTTCGTTTGGGCTGCTACTTTAGGCTTGCTCCAGTTAATTTTGCAAACGATTTCACCATCAAGTGGTACGAATTTTATTTGTCTATTGAGGTTTGTCGTTGAATGTGGATTTCCTCTTACAGACTGGCCAATTAAAATGCGAATATGTAAATTTGTGTTTCTAATTAAACGGTTTTTCAGTTGAAATTATCCTAATTAGAATCCCAGCGTGTATACATGTCTCTTATTTGGCTCTACAGGCTCCATTCCTCCCATGTAGCCCGAGTCGTGGCCGATGTATCGACCCCGGGTCTGAGAATCGCTGCTCTCGTCTTTTCTGTTCTTTTCGCGACGCCATTGAGGTGTTTACACTGCTTTTCCGCCTGTCCCTAAGAGGTAACAAAGCTCGAAATTAAAACTTGACTTCGTACATTTAATTAAATTTACCATCATTCACTCCTGTTGAAATCGCTCGAGTAAGAAGAGCCGATTCCTGTACGCTGTAGTAGTTGAAAAGCAACAGAACGGCTCATTTTCTGAAGCAGAATACTTGACATTCCCATAAAGCTACATTTTCTGTGGCGGACATCCTCTCCTACATCCCGCGTATTACGCTCGCTATTTTGTTGAGGGGAAATGCTTGGAAGTTGTGTGAGCACGCCTTCCTGGGCCGGTGTTTGCTGACCCCGCAACGCTAGCGTCGTGGCTGCACGCTAGCGCTAAACATCTGCTCTCTTTCTTATCTTGGCGGTGTTGCCGTGGGCGAGGTATTCTCGTTGCAAGTTCAGGCACGAAGCTCTGAACTCGTGTGTGAGTGGTGGAATGCGTGAAGGCAATTTTCCGGGATTTTTTTTAGCTCCAGAGTCATTTATGCTGCGGGGAGTTAGTCAAAATTGTAGGAAAATAAAGACTCGTTTTTCATTCTCGGTCTCATAATTTTATATGGAAACCTGCGTGCTGCAGATTGCTTTAGTTTATGGATGCAGTTTTGTTTGGGGAAGCCCAAACTTTAATTTCGGATACACTAACAAAATATGACGTTAATCGAAATTGTTAATTTAGATAGATTGGATGCAGTACAGAGGTCGTCACTACGTTTGATGGCTTCAAATACAACGTTTCACATCCTGAAGTAATGAGCGTAACGATTTATGCATGATGTGTTCGTGTTCTATGATTGGCAGGTGTTTGTAATTTTATGATTCCTCTGTGTATAAATTGATTTAATTAGCGATATTTATTCATCTCCTATTTTTGAAAGTCACAATGTGGTTGTTAAATAATTATCGATGTGTACGAAGTGCGTGAATTGCTTTTAACCATTCGGTCTCAGGCTAATTTCGAAATAACTGAATGAGTTTCCGCTACGTCTTTCTATTTATTTACTTTAACGTGATATGCTGTACGTGGCATACTGACCTACTCCGAACTGTCAACATTAATCGAGGTGTCAATTACTTAACATGATTGTTATCGTATCCTGATTTCTTCAGTAACTTTGCCTCTGTTGAAAGCACTATCTGGATTCGATCGACTCGCCTCATCATACCAGGAATTGAATTTCTTGGCTGTCATTGACCGGCGGAGTGCTCGACCGCCATAGTGAAGCGAGTCTACAAGTACAGGCGTGCGCATGCTGCTCAATTTCCACTTTCGGTGCCAATGTGTAACCTAACGTTGATGTATAAATTCGCAGATTATTTCAAGTCTCTTGAATGAGGTCATTTTCTATAACTCGTACGTTTATGGGGGAAGTTATATTGAAATTTCTAAGTTTATATTCGTTCGGATAATAAATGCATGAGTGTCAAAAATTGTGGACTTTCTTTATAGGTCAGCGAAACAGCCCGGAGTTTCCCGAGTCGATCATTCAATTTTCAGGCTATCGGCTACAATGGTAATCTTTCAACCGATAGTTCAGGTGTCGAAAAGAAAAATGAAGATTCTTTTCCGTGGGTAACAAGAAATAATATCGAAGTTTTTTACTCCCATTCTTTTTGGTCAACGCTGAGTGCGTGTCATAGAATTTCAAATCTCCAGTTGGAGACTTCATTGTTATTCTGTAAGATGAATTTCGTGCAAATGCTGCACCGTGCTGTTCTTACAATCGATGTTCAGAGCCATGGTCAACACAGGTAGAAATTCAGCGGGAACGCTAGTGAGTTTTTATTTGTGGTTTTTTGTGCGCTGATACGCTTTAGTTTGGGGAACGGTGAGCTTTTAATAACGGTTGCAATGAGGAAATCCTGTGTTCCTGAAATTAAGTGTAGGTTACTTCAGCTCTAGCTAGGCCTTTGACCCTTCAATTTTTTGTGCACGCTTCGGTTCTTTCCATTTTCTTATCTTCTTTGCTTTTTGTTCTTTTTTGTTTTCCTCTTCTTTTCAACTTGCTTCTTTATGCACAGGTTTTTTTTTAAACACCTGTGCATGAATTGCCCATTTTTTAAGTGACTACACGGTCCTTTCTTTCAGCTCTTGAAATCGCATTTCATGTGGCTAGGGAGCTTTGAACTAACGAATAATTTAATTTGTTCCTGAAATTAATATTTATTTCACGACTCAGCTACTTCATCCTCCAGGACTTTTGAGTGCTCTTAATTTTTCACGTAAATGAATTCAATCAAGTATATTTTTAACATTTTCTTTTGTACAAATGCTGCAAGTAACACCTTTAGACCGTTACGCCTGTCTACCGACCTCAGTTTATCTTCACTATGTATGTGCTGCAAAAGAAGACTCCGTGAGGTGTGCCGCTGCTGCTCTTCCAATAATTCTCACTCCACGTCGTCTGTCGGATACGGTTGATGCTACCTTTAAAATATGTTCCCTGAACGCGGGGTTCTGTTTACCCTCATCTTCAAAAAGCTGCCCTCACCCAGGCCGGCACTAATGGCGGTCGGACTGACTTGAAGGCTGTTGGTGTTGCGTCGATTGTTGTCTTCCGAGGCTTAAATATGGACTGGACTCGCTAGATTTCTGGTAAAATGTCTTCTTTTCTAGTACAGTTTTTGCTTCGCAGTCCCAATTGTGTTGTGTACATGCTTTAGCACGCAGATTTTTGCGTCGTACGAGTTGTTAGTCTAATCAATTTTTAATTACGCTATCATGTAGAGAGCCTATTCTTCTGTTGCGTCACTCTAGTCCCATGAATAATGTTCACATTATAACGAAAAAAGAGGAAGACGCCGCTGTATGATATTTTCAAGCGCGTCCCGCTCTGTGGAGATGCGGTGCCTCACGAATTAGATGCAGGGTCGGGTCCGCGATAACGGATGCGAGGCAAAATTTGGCCCGCCAATTCCTAGCGAGGTTTCCGCTTGTCCCCGTGCCTCGCGAAAACATTTGCCCAATTGAGAAGTGTTGTGTGCTGGCTGCATCATAGTTTATGAAGCTTATCTGGACCTCTACGTAGTGGCCTAGATGTTATCCAGATAAATTATGATTTTCATGTTGTACAGAGTGCTTCTCTAAGGTAAGGGAGATGCTAACTCGTCCCCACTGTGCACCAGTGCGCAAAGAGAGACCGGCTCGGCGAAAGGTGACCGTCATTACAGCTCGTCATTAATTATAAAGCATCAATAAACCAATGTGTTGTAATGTTAAGTTGATAGGAGTAAAGTTTTTCTTTGCCTTCTCTGTCGCTTATTCGCAATTTTTAAGTTTCAGCAACGCCTTCACTGTCTGTTTCATTATGCGTGAACGATGAGCATCAAGTATGAAGTGCGCTTCAACAGTCGTTGGTAACACTAACGTAGTTTCATCACTGTAATCTCACCACCGATTCTATTTCATGCCTTGAACTTAATGTGCGAGAAACCCTTAATGTTGTCTTTCTGCGATCCTCCAGTATCTACAAAGTGATGGTTTTTGCTCGTCTCCGATGTGTGAGCGTGTTGTGGGTTCCCGGTGTGTGAGCGTGTTGTGGTGCAGTCTTCCAAGCTCCATCGCGGCACTGGGCATTTAGGCTTTGTTGGAGGCAGCGCTCCGTATTTTGCGTCTGCCTCTTGTTTTGTCTGCGGTCAAGGGAGAAACGAGATGAATTTTCGACCCTGCAAACTGCTGTGCGGTTGTCACCATTTGCACGAGTGGCTCAAGCTTCTAACTTTGACCTGATATGCTCTGAGGCTATCTCACCTGTTCGTAAGTAGGTGCAGCTTTCTACCTTCCAGCTTCTCTTAGCCTTTGAATGGAGCTTCATGCACTCTTTGATTCCTGCGCTCCAGGCTGTCCTGTATAGTGCTATTCTTTTAGTTATTCAGTGCTTGTAACGCTCTCAGAAATGAATTATTTCGCAAACTTCCTGCTTGTATACAATTTTCTTGAAAGACGGGGAAAATCTCAGCAATATTTGGGTGCCTGTAAGCGGTGTCTCTTCTGGAAAGCGCGTACCATCTCGGATGTAAAGTTTTGTGCGGTCACTACGCTGTGTGAAGAAAAAGGAGCATTTTTGGACGTAGTTAGTGAGAGCAATCCATATGCCTGCTCAAAAAGCAGTCCGATATGTTTCTATTTTGAAGTGTTATGCCATGCTATTTTGCAAGTTGCCGCTCTGGACGATAAGTGAACAGCATGTAAAAAGTGTTTAGTAATGTAACTACAAACTGATGCATTGGAAGATGGCTTAGAAGAATTTGTCAGTCAGAGATGTTCATGTCCTGTTCGTAATTGCATAATAAATTAACGCGGTGCCTACGTACTGGGCCACCAGTGCACCACCCAACCAGTGTTGCGTAATGGTTTGCCTGTGCGCCAGCACTCTTTTATTTGTGGTTACAGAAACCTTTCATATGTGATTTATAAAAGTGAATAAAGACCATTATGCTGACTGAAAGGAAGAGTAAAAATGACAAGAACAAATCTAACTTCGAAGCACGAAAGTGTCGCCGAAATCAAATTCAGTATCTATTATGGAATACATTAGGTATATGCATTTATACGTAGGCAACGTGTTAAATTTGTTGCCTAATTTATAGTTGTTTGCTGATTAGTGTCGTCAGCGCAGGGTTTTTATTGGTTTGCTGATCTGTTATGACCAAAGTATGCTGCTCTTCATGATGCCTGACTGAGAACGAGAGTAGTCATGAACTGTTATGACCAAAGTATGCTGCTCTTTATGATGCCTGACTGAGAACGCGGGTGCTCTCCGAAGGTCGAGGGAACCTTTTATCAATTTTTCTTTCGTTCTAAAGAAATATACAAAATTTCCCTCTTCTGCACGCTCTGAAATTTTCTACTCAAATTACTGTCGCCTACTCATTTGTCCTTTACGTCAAATTGATACTTGCCACTCAATTAAACCTAATTCGTTTGCGTGTTACATTTGCGGAGATTCGTGAAATGTTTCCGCTTGGAATACACTGCAGACACGAGGCACCGGCAAAACACGACTGCACTCCGAGGGCAAAACAAGGCGTCATTTGTGCGAGTAATTTTTACCG
>VOMN01037747.1:0-15623 GCA_014899125.1 Orchestia grillus
TGACATGAATAAATTCCTAATTTTAAATCATCTACTTATCATCTCCGCTCAATAAATTGGACTTGATCAGTCGTGTGTAAGCTAAGAATAAGTGCATTAGGATATTTACACGTATATGTACGCTTAGCATAAGGTCCTGTAAGATGCCCTAGATGTCATAGAACTCATTCGTGCCCACAAGTAGTTATGTATAAAAAACTGTCCATTATAATGGTATGAGAAATCCATACTTGTAATACAACGTGAAATACCACAAACATTTAATTGGAGTCCTAATTCTGACAAACAAAATATATATAGTCCTTTGAACCAATATCTGTGCAAGCTTCGTGGGCCCAGCGTCCACATGATGCACATGCATTGTTATCCAGTCCTACTGTCGCCGTAACGTTCATGGCAAAACTATACGTAATTTGACCATGTTGTGAACCATTTATCTGCTATAGAAATTATATTAATTCAAAAATCAACGTACTGAATGTAGACTAGATAGTTAAGGTCAACTTAAATATACGTAGCTAGATTTAGCTCAAGACAATGCTTTTATAATGACTTTCAGACGAGCCATTTAGCCTTAAAAACCAGAATAATAGTTTTCATGACGCTGTCAGATAGAAAATGTCAATTGTGGCACAGAAAAATTGACTGGGGTACGATGCTACACAGCAACAACATGCTCCAATCCCCGTGTAACAACTTACTTTACCCCCACCCCCTTTCCTTCTTACAGAAACCCTAGGCCATCGTTACCCTGGAGTCATATCGTTATGTAACTGGAGTCGTAAGTGGCACATTTGCAAGAGGAATGAACAAAGCACCATACATCAATGAGGCTAAAACTTGCAACGTGTTCGAGAGAAGCAGTAAAAAGATTAGTAGAAACCAAAAAAATACTCACCAGGGCTTCAATCAAATAAGAGATGTCTTGAAAACTCTTCAGAGTAAGGAAGCGTCATCAACACAGGCGGAAGTAGATCGTTGCGCGCGAAATGTAAAAAGTAGGATCAAAATCATTAACGAAAAATGAAACTGTGCATTGCCACAATGTTCCTGGTGTAAATTTTTGCACCTACTGACCCTAATAATTATCATTTCGACACATCGGTTGATAGATCTTTTTAAACCAGTTAATTCTGTTTACGAACAGGCTCACCAAATTATTTGCTAGACTAGTCCGTTCTGCTTACATATTTTATTTTGCCATAGTCAGAATCCTGGGTGTATGATCTGTCCAATAGCTCATACGTAGGACCTGAATATTAAATTCATCTTGAAACTCTAGGGCATCTAATTCGGAGGTCTAGTCACTGCCTCCTAAGATATAGGAGGCAGTGGTCTAGTTCTCAAATAGCCATCCACAGCTTCTTCTGTGCTGAGTTACGTTCTCATCACTCTAGTTTGCAACGTAACTTCAGGAAAATAACAGAGTTCTCATGTCAAATAGGTAAAACGCGATAATCTGTCTATATAAGAGGAACAAGCCATGAATTTAGAAGCTTCCAAAATGCTAAATACGGAAAAAATATACGCACATATTTCTTTTGAACGGTTCTCATTCTCTTTATATATTAGTAAATAAACAATGACATTTTAAAATGAATATCGACTACAGGAGGCACCCCTTGCCAATATACTGTATGTACAAAGATTGACTTGTGTCCTATTTTTCAACATTATCTACTGAGAAAGATAGTTATCTATATCGCAAGTTCTACGCAGCAATGACATACCTTCAACTCTGACAGGGCACTTCTGAGCCACCCAAAGAAAATACATATTTGCTATTACAGCAGATTAACAGAAGTACAATGTGAAATACCCACGCACGTAATTTTTTAATCTGCCACTTCACGCATATGATTATCATACTTGTTTTTGCATGAAGAAATAATAGATATTGAGATAAAGGAATAGGTAACCTACGAATGATGAGCCCATTTATTAGCATAATTTAATCATCACAAAAGCCAGATGAGCTTTCTGTTGGCTTCTTCGGGAAGAAAGAAAAAATTAGAAAAAAACTTTTATGAAATATTGAAATCGCTATTCAGGTTCATTCATGGGACAAGCATCAAGAAATTTTTCTAGTATTAAATTTTTGGTAATAATAAAGTCGCTAGAGATTACGAGCCATAAGTTCTTTCTGATCTAAGAGGGGCTTAGAAAATATCCAATGCAATATCCATTAGAAAAAAAAACTTTATTAGTTCCAACACGTTTTACCGTTGGGTTTTAAAGGCTTTCAACTACTGGTGTGGTGAGGGATGTGAGAAATGCGTGGTTTAAACTTCTTTTTCTAAGGGAAGTGCTCCGCAATCACGTGAAAATGCTTCCCTGAGCCGAAAACCGAACCCAGGTCCTTGTAGTTAAGATACCACCACGATACCACTACGCCACGGAGCTCACACAAGAAGGCTGGTAACCATGTAGCAATACATGAAATTTTCACATCATGCAATCTTAATGGACCTGACCACAAGAAAGTATTTTTGTAACATTGTGAAAGTTAGTCACTCAAAAAATAATGAAATTGAAAGTAAAGTGTTGCTGCTCCGGAGTCTGACTTTTGGGTATTGCGGAAGAACGAAGTAAGGATCAAGCAGCTATCTCACTTTGATGGAAACCATCAGGTGGCGCCACCGGATGTTTTGTTTTGAAAAACTGAAGGAGCGTGACGTTTTGCTGTTATGCTGAATCACATGAGTTTATCATTACTTCCTTGGTTCGGAATATAGTGGATTTTGATGCTAAGGGATGCCAGATCCCCCTATCATGTAAGTATTTTAACTCAAACTTGGTTACCTGGGATAAGTTATTGTACAAGGTCGACGTGCAAATTTGTTGGTGTTTTTTCCAGAATTATAGAATTTTGGTCTCGAGATTATGTGACTTAAGATTTTAGTTGAATTCACCGTCTAAATTTTTACTTGACATATTAACACACTATAATAGGCTTTTATTAGTATTTATTTGATCATTAAACAGTTAATGCAGAAGTTCAAGCATGACAAGATCTAGGGATAGGCTGAACATCTAAGTCAGGTTTTGTATGACAAGCAATGCTAATGAGTAATTATGTATGGGTGCATAAAGTTTTCACTATGTTTTACATCAAAGTTCAAGGCTATAAATTCTAGTTCACTCAATCAAAACTATTTTTGTCAAAGTATGTAAAATTATATCTTTGACTGATGAACTGTGCAGTGTCTCTCTGTTGCTAGAAGTTAATCATTGACACTACCTTGTTATTAAGTTTATTCATGTATTTCCTTTCTTTTATCTTGAATGAAGTAAATAAAAGCCAAAGTTTTGTTTTATTTAATTTGGAAGCCTAACTTCTACAAAGTGTGTACTTTTGGGCATTGATGATATAGAATATTTACAGTCAACTTTCTTCTCTAAACCTGATGCTCTCATCTCTGAGGGTGTTGAAGTGAGATATTAGTCTTGGTGAAAAATTTGAACAATGATGAATATACTTTATGCCTTTTTAACATTCTCACTTATTAAAATGATCAAAGCAAAATAAATAAAAATACATTTACCCTTAATTTAAAATTTTATTCACAATAATATTTACTAGTTAAACTATTAAAAGAACAATATTAGGAATTTATAATTGTAATAAAATTTTCAATCTTTTTACTAAGAAGTATCTAGACTTAGATTTTTACTAAAATTATATAGGCTAAGATTGCTCAAATAACCTATCTTTATTTTTTAATAAAAGGGAAATTATATGCTGTAGTTGCTTAATCTAAATGTTCATAGTGTCATCTTGACACTTGTGTTACAGAAACAGTAAACTACTTATAAATATACCAAATGGAATCAAAATAAATATAGCCGACGCATGCAGACTTGATTATTATATAGATATTATAATATAAGAAGCTAGTGGTATACCGATGCATTCAAATCAGCAAGAATGAACTCCATTGATTAAATTTTACTTTAGAACTGTTAACCTAAAAATTCTGGCAATATTTAGACATTTCTTGCATCCAGAAATGGTGTAGAACTTAGGTTCATTAGGTTGATTGAGATTAGGGTGGCTTAGGTTAAGTTAGATTAGGAAAGGTTCTTTTACATATAAATATAGGCCTATGATCATGGTACTTGAAAATTGCTGTAAAATCATCATTATCTCAAAATATATAAATTTTCACTGGTTTTCGTATTTATATATATATATTAAACAGGAAATATGCCAAAAAAGTTATATCCAATACATTTCTGCAATGACGGTTGTCTTAATGTAAAAATTAACTACACCTTTTCCATGAATTGGCATTGATACATAATAAAAATTGGCAATGCTGATTTTTATTATATATAATAAGACGTACAATGTTAATGAAAACTAAAATAATATTGATATTATAGTAGCATATATGGAGGGGAAAGCTTATTATTATTTGTTTGTAAATTCAAGATGTATATGATGAATTTGATACTAATTAATTTTTCCTTTTTTTTTTTATTAATTGGAGATATTTGCTCACACTGTGCATCTGCTAAAAGCTTACTTTAAGTTCATTCATATGTCTAATAACAGAATGAATGACAGAGAACCATCTAAAAATTAAAAAATAATAACCTGTTTGTTTTTTCTTCACCAGTCATAAACATAATAGAATTAAGAACAAAGCTCAGTGCTTCTTCAACACTAAAAACATTCATGGATGAATTTTAGACTACAAAGCTGTGGCTAGTGGGATGGAATATTAGACGTCTTGATTGTGTTTGGTCATTAAAAATTGGCCAAAAATATGCAGAAAAAAGTATTGGGTAGACCATGAGATCAAAATATTGGCTTTAGGATATGAATTGGTATTTTAATCTCTACTGTGGAATCTCAATGCAGACCAATTGCTGCTACTCATACAAGCATTGTAAAGGTCAACTGCTCACAGAAAAGGCCTGAGAAAATCATCTGACAACAGCAAAACCTTTTGAGCAACATGTAGCATTCTGCTGAAACAGAAACAATCTAATTCTTTTTTATGAGATAATATTTTGTTCAGGATTAAAAAATTAACACTCAGAATAACAGTTAGCTTGCATACTGTCCAAAAACACACCCAACATTGTACAGACCAAAGTTCCTCATAAAGACATAGTTTTTGAATGCATCTCCAATAAAGGTAATGTAATGCCTCCCTATTGTTTTAAAGATGGTCTCACGCTCAATTTAGATGGGTGCCTGAAATTACTAAGTACTTTTTTATGCTCTCAATCACAAAGGTTACCAATGATAGACTGTGCGTATGGCAGTATGATTTGTTTCTCTGCTGCATGTTCGGGTAAAGTTATAAATGATTGTCAGAAAATTGTATGGCCTCACAAGTCCCAATTTTTGGCCTCCTAATCAGGGTTGTGGAGTTGGAGTCAAGTTAATCTATTTGTTAACATGCTTTGTTTATTTATTTATTTTTACCTGATGAACCAGCAAATACTTGTAGGATCTTTTTTCACTAATTATTATTATTATTAACATTTTAATATTGTTAATCAACTACTGTGAACCCAAAATAAATTTACCTTTGATGTTTCATTCAACTATAGCCCATGCAGCAGAGCAAATGTCTTGCAGTATAGATGAATAACAATGCAAATAACATTATTTCATGTCGGATTTACCATAAATAAGAGACATCTTAAAAAATTTCCATCATTTGTCCTACCATTTTTGACAATACGCATGTAATAGTTGTTTATTAAAATTGAAGAGTCAGAATTTTGAAATTTCAGGAATCAGACCATATACATTCCAACTCTGCAACCCTGCTCCTTACTCCTTTGATCTGAACTCAATAAAATACTACATATAAAACACATACAAGAAAAGTACCAATTGCTGTGCCAGTAGTTTAAAAGCCCAGTTAATCAACAGAATTGAGGCAATTTTGTGACCCATCCAAAAAAAAGTATAAAATCACTTTGCTCTAGGTTCTACTGCTAAATTAAAGAAACCATCTGGTAAAATGTTTCTCAAATTTGTGGAAGCTGTTTTGTGTTCAAAACGTTCTATATCTTCTTCATAACATGCAAATTTGAGCAAAAAATGTGTGCACTATAAGTGACAAAATGAGTCAGTTTTGCTCTTGCTTGCTATTAAATTTCTGGTTAGTACTGCTGGCATTGTCTGTAGTCATTTGATTGAGGTGCAACCTTGACAATAATACAGAGATGTCATCAGTGCTTCATATGATGTTAAAAGGGGAGGTTATTGGTCTGTTTGCTCAATCTTGGAGTCCTAGAACCTTGACCTTTAATTTTGGCAGAGTAATAAATGGGTGAGCCACTGCTGGCTATACTTCAAAATTGTTGTGGTGTGATGTAAGATGAATTTTGGCCTACAATAACAATACATATGTCATTTGATGGAGAATTTTGAGGTGGTTAGGAATTACTCCTTTTAATTTTTAGAATCGTTGGAAACTTATTCAAGGAGAAATGATAATAAAATGTAAACAAATTTTGATTATCAAAAAAGTGTCCTAAATTTTTCTTTTTCTGTATTTAAAAAAAAACTTTTTTCTTGTGTTGAAATGTATCCAATGCAACTAATGTTGTTATTCTAATGTAAAATTTGAGGATGGATTTATGGATTTAAAAATTGTTATATACATATAGGGATTTTTAAAATTGTTGCCAGCGAGTCGTTATTGAGCTCTCGGACTTTGTCAAAATGGATTCTTAGAGTGTTCTTGGTATAGATTTACTGCATTACTAACTTTATTATTAGCATCACATAGATATAAAATTAAATGATCAAATATTGAGATTGTTTATGCTAAAGGCTCATGCTCAGTTTATTTTATTTATATCATTCTATTTTGAAAGCTATTTACTAACTGCTTCTAATAATAATTATTGTTAGCAAAATATCCTACACTCATGCTTGGTGCTTTTCAATCTGGTTACATGGTATTTCACAATGTGGTTTTTATAGCACGAAATATTTTACTGTTAAATTTCATTTTTTATATTCCATGACAATTTTTCTTCAATTTGTTATTTGTGATTATTTTTCAAAAATTTGTCCCAGTAAATGCAATCTGCCTGTTTTGTTATGGAAAATACTACTCTTTCAGCTTGCCAAATTTCTTGAACAAACTATGACAACCACACTTCTACTCTAATTTCAGTTAGTATTTGTTGCATTTTATTGGCAGATGAGAAGATGAATATATTTTCCTTCATGTTATTGATACCAAACTTCCACATTTGCAGAAGTGACGAGGGAGGGAACGGCAGCAGCAGCAGCAGTGCGGGAGGTGGAGGCGTTGGTGTCGGTGGAGGAGGAGTTGTTGTTGTAGGGTCGTGTGGAGGGGGTGTAGGTGCGGTGGAAGCCGGTGGAGGAGCGGGAGGAATGGGAAGTTCAGTTATAGAAGATTCAGGTGGAGGTGGTGGGGGCCTGACGCACACCCCCCGACACCATCACAGTCATCACCACTCTCACCATCATCACAGCCGAGATGGCCATCATCAAGGCAAAAATGCAGTCAAATATGGTGAACTTATTATTCTAGGGTAAGTCCTATTTTTTGGCGGGGTGGGACACTTGTTCAGCTTTATTTAAACAATTTTCTAGAAGTCTTATTATTGTGTTTCATGTTTTGAACTATGTATATATCTCTTTGTAGTTACAAAACTTGTACCTTATGATAATGATTTTTTGGCTGGTTAATGGCTTTGCAAATTTTGGTGAATTTTTTATGTTTACATATATTAAACTGTAACATATGTTTCAAAAATTACACTGTTTTATGAATCTTTACCACCAAATGTAGGTGGACATATCTGCTTGCAATTGTTAGCGTTTCGGGAATTAGCATCATCCATGCTTATGGAGGCTGTACCCTTTGTACGGGGAAATGAAGGTCTTGCACTATAGTGTACAAAACCTATTTACTCATGTTAACCTGTAGTAGAGTCAAGTTTAACAAGATGTTTTGTGTTAATTTTTAATTTTAATTACATCAGCAATTGTGAATAGTTTTTTATAAGTCATATACACAATTAAAATTTCCAGTCATTTAATGAAAAAAAATAATGAGTTTGTGATATTTTACTCTATTTTTATTTATGAAAAAATCTCCGATCATTAGGTATATCACTGATGCCCTTCTTTATTTTTATACTCCAAGTTAAATGATTCATTGTTTTTTCTAGAAAGTTTTAATTAACTCCACTATATTGATCATTATTTTTATCACAACTCACCATCAGTAGCTGTTTACCTGGAAGTCTAAGTTAGTGAAGAACATGCACCAAACTTTTTGCTTCAGAAATTCCTTGTATCTGTAATGGGATTTGTTTACTGATTGAATTAGTGATTGGATTGTGTTTAGTGGAGAGATTATGATTGGATTTAGCATATGAATGAGGCAATTGTATTGTCTGTATTGATGAGGTGATGAAATTGTCAGTATTGACAAGGGTATTCAATGATTTTTATTAATGATGTATTTGAATTTATCACATTGCACCCAAACACCTAAACTTCCACTCGGGCAGGTATAATGGTCATTTACCACCCTCGGACCGTGGTAGACGGCGTAGCAAATTTATGCTCTTCCGGCGGCAGAATTGTAATGGTGTCAAGGAGGACAGACGATACACTGTCCGGCAGCCCCAAAACACTCAGGTAGGTTCTGGCATTGTCATCTCAAGCAAAAAACTACTGCTGAAAAATGTGCTGGTCAATGTCACTGAGGGTGGATTCTTGAGCCTCAGGGAGCATGAATATTCAATCGAGTTTAGTTTGTCTATTGCATGCCATGAGGACTGGTGACCCCAGGACATCACTGTTAGGTTACCTCAGCTATTGATAGCTTTTTGACACTTCTAGTGTTGTGTCTGTGTTTTGCTTTTTTCAATTTTCATACCTTTGCCTTTCCTTCTTCTTCATGCTTAATTTGCTGTTTCTGTGCACAAGGAATCCTGTGGGAAAAAGCAGCTTGTGCATAGATTCGGCATTTTTTACAATGAATTATAAATAGTCCTTGCCTTTTGTTCTCTTTGGACCACATTTCATGTGGGTAAAGAACTTTAAACTGACAATAATTTAATCTTGAACCCATTCATTGATGTGTATTTATCATATTTTACTTGATTGGACCTGAAACCAGAGCCGCAAGCTCTGAAATTGTGGCTTCTTGCTTTGCTTTAGACTTAAATTTTCTATTATTTACGATACAGATTGTTTGAAAATTCTAAATTTTCAATATACATTGCCAACTGCAAGAAAGGTGACCACCATGTAAAACAGACATTATTTTACCCTGAAATCTGTCCCAAGAGTTTTATTCTAGAGGCAGCAGGCAACTAATATAAATTTTACCTCAAATATGAAAGCAGTAACTGACTTAGACCTAAGGTCATGGCTTCAGGGCCAGAGCTCGGAAATTTTTCTGTGATTCCACATTTTTAATCGTGTTAAGTGTATCTGCTTGGCTTGAAAATTCTTCCCAGACAACTAGAATTTTAAGGAGTGGGATTAGGATGTTGTGTAAGGAAGTGATTCTTTATTGGTCACTAATGTGGTAAAAGTACTTTCAAAGCTTGGTCTTGAGGGAATAAATATTGCTAATTTTAGTTGCAATCAAGTTTTATTATTGAAAATAACTTGAATTTTTATAAGTTGGAGTAAGTTATGGTGTGTTAGGGAAAAGGAGGTACAAAATTTCACACCTACTAGAAAGTGTCAAACTGAACACTTTTGCCTCTATGAAACTTTGCAAGAAAATTTGATTTTTGAAATTCTTGATGAAAATAGAGCCCATGAAGCCCCAATAACCCTTGTATACGTGAACTTGCATACCAACAATACGGTGTAAATGTTGAGCTGGTATCTTGCATAACTCTAATATTGGGCCTCACATTTTTTTATCATCTCTTAATGGGAATAATTATAAAGTTTTCTTTGAAGAAGTACTTCCCTATCTACTCGAAAATGTAACATTAGCAGTACAGAGAACGATGTGGTTTCAACAAGATGACGCTGCAGTACACTTTCATAATGTTTGAAATTACCTCAATGTTCAATTTCTCAAGTGATAGATTGGTCAAAATAGTCCTGTTGCTTAGACGTCAAGATCTCCCTACATGAATCCACTCAATTTCATTTTTTGGGGGACACATGAAAGCCCTTGTTTATTCAACACCTTTGAAATCGGAAGAAGATCTTACAGCAAGAATTGCAGCAGTTTCTGGTGATAATTCGGAAATGGCAGGTTTTTTCAACAATATTCAGCAGCCCTTAAAGTAAAAAATATCACAAGTGATTCTTTGTAGGTGGTAAAATTTTTGAACAATTTCCATAATATAAATGTATAAATAAATTGTGAGCAATTTTTTTCCAATTTTCTCCTTTCAAACATTAAACAGGTAATATCTCAAGAATCGAAATTTCTTTGCAAAGTTTCATAGAAGCAAAAGTGTTTAGTTTGCCACTTTCTGGTAGATGTGAAATATTGTATTTCTCACCCTAACACCCTGCAAATGTAAGTACTATGATGATAATCAGATGCCAACTACAGAGTTAAACAAGTATGTTTGAGGACCACTATTGTAAAAGTATCTGAAATATTTTGCTCCATGGGACTTATTTCCTAATTAGTGCATCACTGGTTAGCTTTTCAGGTGGCTGAAATCAGACCCACACAACAAAAAGGTCATTCCTTTGATTTCACTCTTTAAAATCTTCTTCACATCAGCTCTAATTACTCAACCTTGTTGCTTATGGGGCTCCATGGTGTACTAGTTAGCGTTATGGCCTCTCAGCCGGGACGTTCAGGGTTCGATCCCGGCTCAGGCAAGGTATTTCATGTAACCAGGGAGTACTTCCCATGGGAAAGGAAGCTTAAACCCCACGTTTGTCACATCCCTCAACACTCCAGTAGTTGTAAAGCATTGAAAACCCAACGGTAAAACGTGTTAGAATTAAAAATGTTTTTTTTTTCATGAGCTCTACGTGTGTGCTCTAAAATTATTTGTTTTGCTCCCATGGGCGACCCTGACTCACTTTAACAGTACAAAGTTTTGTTTCATTTTGTGCTTTAGTGTTCAGTGTATAACAAACTTATTTCAATTCATCTCTCACTGAACTGGGGTATAAAAACAGTGTGAGCTTACTTAATGTTTGTTCTTCTATACATTGATCAAATCAATCACTTACTGCCACAAATTTAAGGAGAAAATGTTACCCGTTTAGTGAACTGGTTCCACTTAACCAGCAAAGCTCATCTTGTACCATTTATCTGATGGGAAATTTTTCTGTTATTTTTTTGTCAAATATCGGTCAATAATGATGCATTAATTCATAGTTACATGTTACTTTCATTTACCAATTCAAACTTCAAAACTTGTCAACATTCATTTGGTTCCTTGAAGAGAAATTTAGGGGAACTTGTTGCGGGAGGCCATTACTGATAGTTTCACTGATACCAGTAATAATTTCCTGAAAAGTCTGACAAGAGAGCTAAATTCAACACCAGCTCTGAAAGGCATAGAGACCAAAGTGCTACAGGTTGTCCAACCCACAAACGAGCTCCCTAACCTTGTTGTGTGCTCCGCAGGCCATCTTGAATAGCCAGCAACACAGCATCTCGTACACCATGTCACGGAACCAGGCCGTGATCGTGGAGTACAAGCCCGACCCAGAAACAGACATGTTCCAAATTGGCCGTTCGTCTGAACCGCCCATTGATTTTGTGGTCATGGATACGGTGCCAGGAGAGAAGCATGGCGAGGCTAAGGTGTGTCTTTTGTGTGCATTTTCATCCACCTTGTGTATCTTCTATTTCACTTTGTGTATCTTTGTATTTGACCCAAGTATGCTATTTTACCCGTCTGCTCAGTTAGGCATGTTTCTCATTACTTTTCTCTTGAGTTCATGCAATTTTTGGGAAAGTAGTCCAGTATACTTTCAAATAAATTTATTGAAAGGTCTTTTACGAGTCTACTTTCTGCAAACACGTCTTCTTTTTGAAAATTAGATTGATTGAGGTTCACATTACAATAATGCCATTCATAATAAACCCAGAGCTTCTCTGTCAGGCAATCTCCCTTCACCCCGTTAGTGCCCCAAGTGCTCATTTCGCAGTCAATATAATTTCTCATACATGCTATCGATTTGTTTAACCAAAAATGCCGCATATCAACAGGAGACATTATCCAACTGTCTTGGTTGGTTTTACTCATTTCCTTAATGTCATTAATTTGTTATCAAAAGATCTGCATATTTTGGAAAAACATTAGTCAACTTAAAAATATAGTGAGCAGATACAGGACAGTAAAGTGTTCCACAGGCTCTTGATCAGTCTTGTTTTGTGTCACAGGTATCGCAGAGCACCATCAGCAGGTTTGCATGTCGCCTCATTGCCCACAGAACAACGAGAGAAGCCAGGATATACGCCGCAGGCTTCGATTCTTCCCGGAATATTTTCTTAGGGGTAAGTGCCTTCCTTTGTTTAACACTTTGAGCGCGATGTGCGCCATATGTGGTACACGCGATCATCTAACCTAACGTAACCAAAGGGCTAACACATAAGAATATGAATTTTTAAGTGTTCGTGAAATTTCTGTTCATTACTCGAATAAGCTAGTTTGGATTAGAAGGAAAATGAATAGGATAACCAAATTTGTGAGAACAAAATCCTTGATTTTTACATTCACAACGGAGATATTTGTCGACATGAAATTTTACCTGTATGGAGAAATTGCAGCCAACGTGTTAAATGAGTCTTGATGAATTGTGTCAAGTGCCTGGGATCTTAGACTGGGGATTTTAGGCAAATATAAACTAATTTTGCTCATGGGATGTGATGCAGATAGGTTTCAACGTATTTTCTGGAGCAAATGTTGGCTAAATGAGTATTTCTTGTGGAACAGAAACATCAGTACGTGCCTTGATGGTCCACCATGGTACAGTTGCCTTAGAGAGTGTGACAACTGACTTGCGTCTTTGTAGTTCCTAAGTCATTGAGTCATTAGGAAATTCTCGCTAAAGCAGGAGTTTCAGTGAATGCTGGCACTACTTCAGGAAACCAACTAAGAACTAACCTCTTCAGGAAGCAAAGATTATCCTTGTGAAAGCATCCGTTGCGGAGTATTAATAAATAGTCGCTTGATCCGTCTACAATGACGAAACTTACTATATTTATCTTTTAAGAGAATGGTAAGCTTCCGTGACAAGAAATCAGTCTTTTTTTTTGAGCTTCATTTATTTACCAAGTTCATTAATCGGTTTTCGGAGCTTTGACCAAAGTTTAGGTTATATGCGAACACAGAACAGACATCAGTCTTCATTCAGAGTTGACAAGGTATTGCCTTGTTTCTTAGTTGCTCCACAACGATGGGCCGAAAGCCAGACGTTTCAAATGGCAAAAGGACTTGTCTTCGAAGGACTTGTAATCTTTTGCACGAGTAAAGTGTTCAAATGCTTTGACTATGCTTTCCTTATTTAAGAATGTTTTATCGCGAATTAAAAGTTTGAAATCCCTGAACAAATAATAATCAGTAGAAGAGAGATATCAAGAGAATGGGGAGGATGTGGTAAAATTTCATAGTTCAAACTTTGCAGATTGTTGACCGTAGCTCTAAAGGTGTGGGGTCGTGCATTATAGAGAAGCAAAATTGATCCATTTAAATTCACCAGTCTTGGATGTTTCTTCTTCAATTTTTCATGCATGCAAACAATGTCTTAACATTAAAATGCTGCTGTTACAGTATCGCCTTGTTGCAAAAAAACGAAACGTGAATGATTCCCTCTACAGACAGCTAAATAATGACCATTAACTTTTTCAGGCGCAATGGTGGTTTCGGATAGTGTTTAGGCGACGCTTCTACGTCTAACCACTGCCCAATTCTTTTCCTGTTCAGAGAGTTTTTATTTCTCATAACATGTAATGTTTCGATTCAAAAATGGATCTCTTTCGAGCCGAATAGTTGATAAAGAAAACTACTGTAAATCTCTAAATGCATTTCATATGAGGCAACCTAATAGTACTACTACTTTTGTATGTGAAAAATAGTTGGTATTACTAATAATAGTACTTTACTACTGCTTAGGTACTAAGTACATGCTTGACTATATCATTTACTTTCATCGTTTATGGGAAGAGCTTTAACATACTTATTTGTTCCCTGGCTTTACGATATTCAATTGTAAAACATTTCATTAATGCTTTGCGATGAGTCGTAGTCTGACACCTTGCATTATTTCGAACGTGGTTCTCAGGAGAAGGCGACCAAGTGGCAGAACTGCGACGAGATGGACGGCCTCACCACCAATGGGATTCTGATCATGCATCCTATCACCAACCCCTTGCGGGAAGATGGCGAGGGGGAGGTGGGGTTGTGGAGGGAGGTCTCAGTGGGGGGAGGCGTATACGTGCTCAGAGAGAGCAGATCTTCTGCACAGAGAGGCAGGAAGGTGAGTGTCTCCAGTCTCCTGCCCTCGTTTTTATTAAGATATTTCTTACGTTTTTATTTACCTGTGTGTGTCCTGCCCTCTTGTTCATTTGCTTCTTGTCTATTTGTTCATCTTAGTGTGTGTCCTACTCAATTTTTCATCTAAGTGTTTGTCTTGCCCCCTTGTTCCTCCTTTATTCAGGTTTGCGGCTGCTTTCCATCCGAAGGGAAGCGAATTTACGTGCAAAGCAACATGAAAGTGAAAATCTCATGGTTAGAGATTTCTTTTAACTTATAGTTTTAAGCGTCATGAGGTTGGAAAAAAGGGGTTTCTCAACCCTCCTTGGAAAATACCCCCATATTATTATTAGTGCCACTTGCCACGCTTGGCTGGCCATAGAAATGAAAGTGAAGGGGGAACGTAGGAGAAGGCTGTTATTTTTCGAGACTGTCGGATAAGGCAATCCGTATCAGTGACACTAAAAATAACATTATTTCATGTCCGAGTTACCGTCAACAAAAGGGCATCTTAAGAATTCAACATCATTTGTCGAGGCATTTTTGACGGAGCGGTTCACTAGTTCTGAAATAACGAGTCCACCTTTGCAGGTGGAGGACGAAGACAACAGACTGCAGGACGGCACACTCATCGACCTGTGCGGGGCGACGCTGCTGTGGCGCTCCGCTGACGGCCTCGCCAAGTCTCCGGTGCGCGTCCGTCTTTTTAGGGGCGCTCGTAGTGTAGCTACGTGACGTGCGTCTGGTCTCGGTTGTATTCAAATTTTTCAGCCTCGTGATGGACAAGGAATTGAAGACGGGCTTTAAATTATTCAGTTGGGTGACAGGTTCCTTCTCTGGGTTGCATATGAATTTTATTGCTGCGTGATGGGCTCAAAGTGTCGGAAGTTCATTCTGTAGCTGCATGGTAAGTTTCGAAGTTTCATTGCACACTCGCTGTACAGCTCGGAAATAGATATCGAAGTGTCGATATTAGCATTTATACGGGTAATAAGTGTCCTTGGAATTTATATTAACTGAAGAAGTGAGAGCTCTTCTCCCTAAATGAAATAATTTTTTTCCATGTATTACCTGTTCAGTCCGAGCACAGAATACCTAAGAATGCCACAAATTATTATTGCTTGTCTGTTAATGGGGTTGGTTAAGGGTGCCCGCACACCAAAAGCGTTAAAGCGAGAGTG
>VOMN01037751.1:0-12003 GCA_014899125.1 Orchestia grillus
TTGCTGAGGACGTTTTTCCTTCTCTTTCAAAGGCAGTCAATACTTTTGAGACAGTACCTCTCGAAACATCAAGCATTCGGGCAGTTTCTGTTACACTAGCACTTGCAACACGAGCACCAACAATTTGGCCTCTCTGAAAGTCAGAGAGGTCTGCCAATTTTACAAGGTTATAATCATCTCTTATGTTTCCGTAAAAGACAGTTAATTTAAATAACATCTCAAATAACAACAATAGAAAACAATAAAACCTTAAAATATGCCAAATTTTGCTGGTTGATATTATGTTCAAAGGTTATGGTTCCAAAATGTAAGACGTTTCCATTATTTTCTCCATCTCATGTACATTCTAAAAATAGACTAATATAAAAACTCAGTGCACCGACAACGAATCCAACGGAGGACTCACTCAGCACTGTTGGTGCGAACACGGTTTGTTAGAACCTAACCTTGGGGAAGTTGCGTATAAAGTTATGTGATAAGGGAACCTTGAAACAATGAGTCAAAAGTCTGTGAAAAAGCGAAGAAATACTTTTCACGCATATTCGTAGGTGTATAACATCATTGTGTACAATTTGATGATGAACAGCTATGAAATTTAAGTCTTTACTCCTATAAGTCTTTCACCTTTTTTAGCTTTAGCTTTTCTGCATATTAACGTGCATGGGTGAAGTCTTTCAAAGTAAAATCCCTGATGAGGATAGAACCCTTGATGAGGATAGGACTGAGAACCCGAAAATTATTCAAATGAAACTTAAAATATTAAATTGAAATAAATAGCTTGATGCTCAGCACTTACAGCACTTCGCTTAAATCATACCCTCACTCTGAGCGAAATATATAAAATATTGCGAAGCTTACAGTCTAAGTTTTGTAGCTGAATCGGAAGCGAATTTCATATAAAATGAAAGAGTTGATTTATTCTCTTGAGTTCCCCTGTGAGGTTACAAAAGTATCTCTAACAATCTTCTAGAGAATAAAACCGTGCCATGATGAATGCCTTATTTTTTATTCTCATAACCTATGCTCGCTCCCCGAGTAATGCCGAGCCTGCATTTTCTTCACTAATAATTCGACTTCTAAAATTTCATGGTAGTATCCAATTTAAACCAGAAAAACACAATTCCATGAAACTAAACAATCAGATGGTTAAGTTTAACATTAATTTTAACTTCACGAGAAGGTAAATAAATTTCTTTGCTATACATACAAGATATCAAAAATAATTCGAAGCTGGAGCAATATCAGTAGCAGTCAAGTTCAAGTCCTTTGCTGCGTTTCTCGAAGCTTAAGGATTCTCAATTCGTTGGGAAAAGTTCCTTAATTCAATAAAATCTACCCCCACAACTGACTTCCTCTTCATGGTACACTGATTTGAATACATGAGTTCAACGTTGAACGTTGATTGAGGTACAACAAATAAAATCAGTTTGTGCAAGAATTTCAACTTTGGGTTTTTTTAGATTAAGTTCTCCCTTCGGTTGTGGTGAGAAGTTTAAATGAGGTCATGACTATAATGCTCAAGTCGTGAAAACAATGTTAAGGCCTGCGGTGCTCCTTGAAACGTTGTTGGTACTTGACTCGAATCGAATTGATAGCATTCGACGCTGATATAAATATCAGACGGCATGTATTAGGACATTATATCAATCTTCCAAACTGGTGAAAATATCATGAAAAAAGAGAATGAAACAGCAGTAGCAGCCCTAATGTAATAATGGGACCTACTCAAATAAATTTTTACATTTTAAATTTTCTCAGTTTGGTGCGCAGAAAATTTATGGCTTCAATGTCGGCATTACTGTACTTTCGCTTCATTTGATTCGGGAAAGAATTTAGGAAAATATTGTCCGGGATGATAAAACTTAAACTCTCTGACGTTATTCATTATTTAATTATTATTTCCTAAAATTACATCTTCACTGAAGAAACAGAATGGGAATAATAACTCTCAATCTTTAAATCCCGTGAAAAATTGATCATTTCTCAATGATCTTCTTGACGGAGATCAGTGAGAATTTTGGGACATTTAAAATTTAATGAGCTTCTCAGTTTATTGTCAGAAGCCATACGCTGTACACTTTTCCAGTTATCCAAAGTAAAGACCAATAAACGTCTATTTCAACATCAATGAAGGATAGAAACAACAATTTTCGTAGCCTAACACAGCACAAAGGTGTTAAAATTCATGTTTGAAGACTACGTTTTTCACACGTTGCCTCTAGAATCACGTTAGAGGAAATTAAACGCTGCCTGCTCCTATCGGGAAGCTACGACTGTGTCTCTTTATTTGAAAGATATTGAAAACCTAACTACAGATTTAACGTACACGAGCAGGAATTCAATATAAGAAGAGCATTCAGCTGTGGTATACGTTATTGAATAGAACTGATTCACTTTGGAAAATTTTCAGCCAGCCCCTTATGCCAACTTAACTAATTTGATTTAGGAAATGTTTTTTTTTATACAGGAAACACCGTTTTATTGTCCAGCAATACATTTGAAATATTTCATTCTTGAATAATTTTAAAGTTATTTTTGTGTGCCTCCCTTTCGAAATTGAGACGCTGGCGCTGCCCAAGTCTCATTCGAGAACGTCCAGATTTCGTACAAGTTCAAGAAAACTCTCCCCTCAGATCTCAGAGGGCACTTTGCAGCGAGACATCCCTGTTTCGTTCTTTACACTAGTTTAAATTGGAAAAACTTGCCGGTCTTCTCAATGCGAACTTGGAACAACCAGCAGCCTGAAATTAATACTTGTTTATCACAAGGAAAACTAAGCCACTGGTTTGGCACAGCCTTTTCTCCATCAGAGATGAGGGAACTTAATCTGAAAAAAAACTCAAGAAGACGTTCTACTGCAAATGATTTTATTTGTTGTGCTCCAGTCAACGATTAAGGTTGAACTCATGAAAAGTAAATAAGAACTTTCCAGCTTTAAATCTTCCTCTGAAATCTTTTACGATTTCTCTTGAGGAAGAAAGATATTGAAGAAACTTGCTGCTCAAAATGATAGTAGATATAAATTTTAGAACTATAAATCCTTGTAACACATATAAGCTTCCAAAATTCATTCATGTTTTTTGTGCATGATATACAAAACCTTCATGTGAAACACAAGAGAACTTTGGTCAATTAGGAATCAAATATAGATTTTTGACAAAAATATTTACATGGCATGATGCTTCCCGCTGAATTTAACTACGTTTGTACTCGTACAGCACGGTGCTGTAATGTGACGCCCCTCCATTTTGAGCAATGTTTTTTTTCAAAAACTTTCTGTTTAAAAACTGGCAAACTGCCCAAATATTAGTTTTGGTGCGCACGGAGAGGAAATATCTATTGTCTTAGAGTTACAGCGCTTAAGGTATGCTGCGTATGTAACCTAATTGTAAGACTACCACTCTGGTTAAGATTGTAAAATATGAAAATTATTCATACATGAAATAGATATTTCTCGTATTTTTCACTGCTAGTTTTACCCAAAATAAACGCGGGAAGAAATTCACAAGCCCTCCATGGTTTGCTTCTGTGAACTCAGGATTTAATGAGTCATTGCTGAAGTAACTTTTATTCAAAAAGGAATTTGCACAAGTTCCATTCAAGAAATAAAAGAAAAAATAAATTTTCGCGCCAATATTGATGCATTATTATAAAAAAGTTTTTTTGTTCATTTAACTGTTGCTGGCATGTTCTGAAATAATTCTATGCTCTAGATAAAAGATGTGTGTATTTTAAGCAAACACAAGCCTGTCTTAAGAGGACCAACCGCTTTTTAATGATGGCACTTTGGAGAAGATGCGGGGAGTTTTGGTACCTGTTTGTGTTTAACATCATGGGACGAATTTCTGCAACGGTATTATGAGTGACTTCATTTTCCAATGGCTCATTGCTTTTTAAGATATTAAATGTTTGTATTTTTCTGAGATTGGACCTTCCTATTGGTTAGATTACAGTCTCTCAGACATGTAAATCGAATCGAAGAATATTTCACAAATCGAGCTTTTACTCTTGGGACCGCTCCAAATTAAATTTGAGATAACGACAGAGGAGCTCTCCAAACGCTTCTAACAATTCTAAAACTATTTAGCGATGCACATTGTGATATCAGACAAGCACTTGTTCAAAAATACGCTCGAGAATTACATCCTTCACAATGCAATGAAGTCTTTCCTAGCAACTTGGTCATAAGGTTTACTCCATGTCTTTTTTAGCAAACTGGTACTTGAACTAATTCCGGCAAATCTAGTTGCGTCTTTCCTTTCAAAATCAACATAACTCTCACTCATTTGCATCTTCTCAAAATCAAAAGAGGGCTCGCTAGTTCTCCAGGGATGGAAATGACGCAAGCAACAACGTGCCGATCTCCACCTCACCGTAACCTTTTCTAGCATGCAAAAATGAAATCATTCTCTGAATTTGTATCGTCTTCTTTAAAAAATCCCAGTCATTTTACTCTCGTGTCACAGCTTCTTAGAATCAAAGAAAGTTTCCCTTGTGCCCGCAGGACAAACAGGCCCCGGAAATAATGCGTTGGGCACAACGTTTAGCCAGGCCGGTTTGTGCAGAGCTTGCTCCGAAGAAGAGACCATAACACCTGATGAACGGGAGCAGCTTCTAGATTGCCTCTCTTGGTCTCGTGTTCACCCGAGCACAATTTTCTTCTAACGACTAACTCTCGGAGGAAATATCAATATTTCTTCCTGTTCGTTTCACTCGTGTCGCAAAGTGAACCGTTTCTCAGAAGCCCAGCTTAGCTTCTCTATTTTGCGTGTCTTTCCAGGCACTCTGTTGCAAGTGTCACAAAGCCTCATTGTTCTAATCGCTCACGGGAACAATTCCTTGCATCTTCTTTTGAGGAATGTTGTACGATTATTGGTGCGTCTTAGGCATGCGAAATTTGGACAGAACCTTTCTTCCANCTGGAACATAAAATATTCTTCATCGGGAAAGTTCTATTAGATTTAGATGTTCTCACGACAGTATCAAAACAGCGCAAATATGATCATTATTTTTTCTGTACGCAACAAAGAGAAACGCGCAGTATTATGTACGTTAGAGATAAAATCGAACGCCAGCGCACATACTTTATCACATTTCACTAATAATTAAACGATGTGATTGTGCGCAAAAAAACAGGCTAAGCAGACATAGTGTGTCGCCTAACTTCTGAAACCTTCAAACTTTGCTTAGGAAAGCGATTGGATGCTCCAAATCGGCACTCGATGTTTCCAAACTTCAGATTTTGAAGCGTTGCGAGGAGCCCAAGTCGATGTTACAGGCAAAGTTAGGATGTTTGTATAAGGAAGGACCTAGAATGCACTGCTAGTCGCAACGCTCTGCTAAACCCTGACTTTGTGACGTCATTCTTGCTCTCATGTTTTCATATTTGATTAAGAAGTTCTCCTGCTGCGTAGTTCTGTATATCGTTTTGTTTTTTTTTACTCTGAAAAGGGGCCTCTTTTCTGACTTGTATGCGTGATCTTAGGTTATCGAGTCACTTATGAGAAAAGAGCTTCTATTTGAATATTTTTGACTGTTGTTTTCGAAGGAATTTGATTTGAGAAAAATTCTATCTTTACTCTAAGAGTGCTTTCTTGTCTCAAAACTTTTGTTCAAATGAAATAAATAACTGAGAACAAAGCCTGAATTAACCGATGAAGTGATCCTTTAACCATCAAATGAACTTCTAGTAAATTAATCGCAACTGACGGCACGGCTAAATAAAAACAAAGGATAGAAATTCACTTAAAAAATTGATATATTACACTCATTGTTATTTGAAATTGGGATTCTTAAAGTCGCATTCAGTGTTGCCAAAGGTTGTTTGAGCTTAAAATTAATTGGAAGGTGTCTTTCACAACGAATTCAACGGAGACTCAAGCCAGAGTAAAAATACGAGTACTGTCATACGAGCGCGCACAGCGACTACACTTCCACACATGGGACACATGATGGAATGAGAAATAGTTGCAGGAAGGTCCGTGTTTAGGTTCCTGTTTGCGACTGGGGGAATATCATCATAAATTCTCATCCAAAGAACGACTTGGTTCTCATTCCAGGAGATAACTAATACTTCTGTAACGATGCACTCGAGTAGAAAAAAAACAAGAATTCAACCGTCGCGGGGGAGTTGAGTTATGTTACGTAAATGAAATGTTTGGAAGAACCTTCTTTTCAATCTGAGAACTAACTGATTTAGATTTCATCAGCCAACTTTTTCTTCATAAAATGTTCCGTTTAAAGCATTGTTATATCTCAAGCTATTCTCATTGTTTCACTAAAAGTTTGATAAAAATAAAGAAAGCTATCGTGAACCCCCTGGAAAAAACAGCCCAAATGTGCCTGCGCCAAACAGCTCTATAAAATTACAGCACAAATAGTTCTTGAGCGTGTCATCCACCTTCCATTTTCTTGAATACTCGGAAGCGTTTGGGCGTTTTGTCTGGGCTTGTTCATGTTTATTGAGACCGCAGTCAAAGGAGCGTCGTCAAAGGAACGGCGTGTCCACGAGCACCGTTCGTCCCATTGCAATTACCAGGATTGTGAGCGATTCGGATGCTTTGCTCATGGAATACTGAATAGAGCGGTGCCTAATGGAGGAACACCGCGGACTTGGAAGCAGCACAGACCTGAAGACGCTTTTGGTTTAGCAAAATAGGAATGTCTGTTTGTCTTTCGAGAATGAAAAGGTCCCTCAAAGCTTGCAAAACAGAGAGCCTCCCCAAGCATAGCTTTCTCGTCTGAGCAAAACACAACCTAGATGTTTGCTGTAACTTAAGAAAAATTGATTTGCTTTGGAATAGCTCGAATAGTTGTTTTTACTAGTATTAGTAACGTCACTCACATTTAACAAAAACGAATGAATCCTCACAACAATGTATTGATTTTGAGGTGACCAAAAGGTGTGTGCGTGAACTCATAATTCACTTATATTGACATGAGTGACTTATTCATATCAAAAAAAGATGTTTTCCAAATTTTCGAGTTCCGGACCAAATCGCCGTACACTTCTTAATGCGGGCACTGTTATTTTGAGTTAGTTTCTGAGGCACGTCATTTTGAACGACAACCATCAATACTGCTCTGAAAATTAGAACAAAGCTCCGACTAAGTTGAACTTACCAGCCTTATCAATCCGCGAGCGTAAGTACACGAGGAAGTTAAAACGGCGAGCTTTTATTGGCATGAAGTTGTAAGTCCTTTCTTGAATGACCTTTGCAGTCTCATTCATCTAAAACTTCTGCAATCTATGTTGTTGAATTATTTCCGCAAGAACATCAAAAGTTCTTTTCAGCCTAGAGTAGGCCCAATCATAAAAAAGATAAAATATTATTCTCGTTTCCGCGAAAACGAAGATATCTAACGAAAGAAATTATAGAGCGGGGTTTATTGTACTTGCAGGATGAAGATGTTTAGCCCTCTGGTTTGGACCCTCAGTGGCGGTGGTTTTTAGGTCTAATATATATATATATTTTTTCATTGTGGCTATGGTAGACAATAGTTTGACCATGTGGGAATGGATTGTGGGCCAATTATATTTTATTTTAAAAATTTCAAAATTGGATAATCACAAAGAATATAAAATACACTATTTCAGAATTCCAACAATTGTAGAAATATCCCCTTTCATCTCCATGTAAATCTTTTTTCACTAGCCTGTAATCATACTCAAATACCAACCTAGAGAATGCGAAGATCGAGGAAATCTCACCATGTTAGGGCGCACAGAGCAAGAAATCTTGGCTATTTTAACCTAGACTCAGAAACAATATCTCGGAAGTACCTTGCTTAGCGCTAGTTTCCCGGTAGCTCAGGGCCACTTGAATTCTATGCAGGCAAATTAACAGCATACAGTGCAGCATGATTGCTGGGGGTTGGACAGAGCCTTCAAGTTGTGCCTTCTTAATTAGAGAGGAAGAGACCTCGACTAACTCCAGTTAGCGCGCTCCCTAAATCAGTTCTACCTTCTCAAGCAGGAGCGGAGAGCTAAATTGCATTCCAGATTACCATTACAATTCTTAAAGTATTGCTGTCGTTAGGTCTTATTGGAGCTGCTTTGGTATTTTTGTATCTCGTTCAAATTCAGAATGCTAATCCGGTAGATAAATTTGGCTTACTTTTACTGTAAAAATACTGACTTCAGGTTACGTAGTAATGACTTCTTAGTTAAATGTACATTAAGAACTAATAAGGAGTTTTATCTGTATTAACTTGGAATAAATTTGTAGGAACACATTGAGCAGCCCAGATATCTAGTTTGCAAGCGCATTGAAGAAAACCTAACACAGCTTTTCACCAATCGATTAAAAGTAAGCCATCTAACTCCTAACGAAAAGAAAGAGTGAAGGGGAAGAAAAAAAAAGTTTCAAGTCTTGCTAAAAACCAGAACATACACAGAGGTCAAGCATGGTGACCTTAGAAAACAACAGGACCAGTTCACCAACAAACAAAATTAGTTCACTAAAGAACAATCTAACTCACCAAAAAATAGAACTAACTCACCAACATACTTAAGTACCTAACCAACAAGCAAAACTAACTCGCTGAAGAACAAAACTAACTCACCAAAGAACAAAACTAACTCACCAACGAACAAAACTAACTCACCAAAGAACAAAACTAAATCACAAAAGAACAAAACTAACTCGCCAAAGAACGAAACTAACTCGCCGAAGAACAAAAATAATTTACCAAAGAACTAAACTCTCACCAAAAAAACAATCCTAACTCACCAAAGAACAAAACTCACAAAATAACCCAACTAACTCACAAAATAACCCAACTAACTCACAAAATAACCCAATAACTCACCAATAATAAAACTAACTCACCAACAAACAAAACTAACTCAGTAAACAATTGGTCAGCGCTCTGAGGGAGGAAACAAATTCATATCCTTCAAGTCACGCATGCAAGAGTAAGGGGTAAAAGTTCCCTAAATTTCACTCAATTTTTCCTTGTTTTCACCACGTTTTCCTCTGATTGAGTCTTGAGGTCTCCGTGGTCCGTTCCATGCTACCGCACTGGATCAAAATATTGACAGTAAGTGACTGATTTTGATTATTACGGACGATTCTCGCGTTTCTTATAGGTTTCTGTAGTGATTTTTTACTTAACTAATTATAGAAACAGATGATGTTTAGTTCATTCGAACTATTTAATTATTAAATAGCGTAGAATTCGAGTGCAGTCTATCACGGCTGACCTCTGAGGGAAAATCGATCGTGGTCAAATTGACAAGATTTTCTTATAACAACTATTTTCATGTGCATTGGGGTGTGAAAGTTTCGGTGTGCTAATATTCATTCCATGTCACACGTCATTTTTGTAATTAGAGCAATTACAATAATTGATATGTAAAATTCAAAATAATTTTGAATAACAGCCAGGACTACAACTTTTTAAAGGAGTGGGGGGAGGAGGGGAGAAACCTGTTCAAAAATCGAAGGGTTTCACTATCTTTTGCTCTATAAATGGAAAAATAGAAATGATATTATAGACTCGTAAGTCTGTAGAGAAAGTTTTTTGCTCTCGCATATGGGGGTATTTAATCAATTATAGCTTTTCCCCTTTGCTTGGAATAAATGAAAAAGGCAAAACAAATAGTTAAAGTATAACATATTAAAAGATACCTCTCTTTACACAAAATATGCTCCCTTTGCCATACACTAAGCGTAATCATTTGAAATGTAATAATATATTTCACTATACGTTGGGCATTAGGATTTCATTCTTCACAATAACCGTCATTATCGCCACCCAAAAATGATAACGGTAGGTAGACCTACAGATCTCGAATAAAGGGAATTTTATTCGAGTAAACAGTTCTCAGAGCGTCGAGTGCTTTTGAGCTCAGTGTTGTTGTGGGCGCTGTAGAGGGAGGGTGTGTGACGCTCTTCATGGTACTGTTGGCTCTGACGTATAGCTGGAACATGGCTGGATGCCCCTAGTGATAAGGTGGTTAAAAGGTGGCATGGAAATTTATAAGGCAAAACGAATTGCAGGTTTTATTAAAAGAGACATCATACAAAGTGTTTAACAATTGCTTGCTTAAATGTTATTTCAACGGTACATTTAGGGCACAAAAAAGTTATATGGGAAATGAAAAAATGACAAACTATATCAACTATCAGGTCCAGGCCACAAAGTATTTCACGCTGCAGGACGTTTGAGTTTACCGTTCCTTGAAATCCCGTAAATTTAAAGAAAATGTTACCGCGAGTGACGAACTGTGAATAAACTTGTTACTTTTGAAAAAACGACCCTAGCTCCAAATACTGCGCGCGAGAGAACGCGCGCAAGAGGTAAGAAACCTCAAAACTCTACGGTTTTTGAACCGAATGTTTTAATATCTCTCGAGGTGAATAGTTCTATATTAAAGGAAGCCTACATTGATTTTTAATTAATTAAAGAAGCATTTGTTAACCATACCTAGCACGATACTTTTATTATCTAAAAACAGGCAGTTTTCTAGGTAGAACTACTTTAGCACTTCATTAGGCAAGTGAAAATAGAGCTTTTAATGTTCTAGACCGCATCGATTACCCCTGATGAGGTCTTCGCCGCGTTTGGGCCATTAAAGTTTTTTAATTGCCATCGTGATAACGGTGACAGACTCTTTGTTTTTTCGGTGATCCTCTCAAACACCAAGGGCCGCTCCGAGCTCTGCCAAAAGATAATTAAACTATTTTAGCCTCGCTAAAATCCCAAAAAATATACGTGTGAAACGAAACCTGAAATACGGACTACAGATGAAGAATGTTGTTTACGGACTAAAGAGTTTGACGAGCAAAATTTCCCCAAAAAGATGGAGCATTTTTACGGGAATAATTGTAATGCTGAACGCGCATTCCACAGTCACAGCGCAGTGTCCTGTACCAAAGAATATTTTGCTGCAGATTTTTGCACTTCGATTACAATATAGATGTTTGATGTTCTCCTTCAGGGCGAACAGTAGTTATAATTTGCATTCAAATTAATTACAGTCAGTTCGATTTCAAAATGGTGTTATGATGCTTACTCCCAGAGCGAACAGTAATTAAACTTAGCTCTCAAATCCTGAGCTCTCTTCCAGAGCGCAAGGGCTGCATCTTTAACGGATGATAAAAAAATTAGCAAACGTAACCGAAATTGCAATATGAGCAACACTTAATCTTTTCTCTGCTGAATGAACCACAGAAAGTCTGCACATCCAATAACTACTCCCAAAGAGTACGAGTGTACTAAAAAATTTAAATCTCCTACGTATGTATTTTGTATTGAACCGCTAAAACTGAGCAAACAGTCCGGGTGCAGAGCCAATTTACTCAGAGGTTCGCCAAATTACAATCACCTGAAACGGAAGGCACAGGCTCGGGTAAGAAGGAGACGTATTCTATGTGTAAAATATGCACCGTTGCGTCAAGGGTGAGCGTCCAGTGAGCGTGTTTGCTAACTCCTAAATATCTCTAAGGCTGGAACGCTTCCGGAAAAATGATGACAGTTTCGTAGTGGCCTTGCAATTGTCCGTACCTAGATCCACCACACAAAATTGATTTTATTCTCCGTCATCGTAGGGTTTAAATAATCACTACACAAACGTCCGTGGGCATAATGTGAAAGTTAGAAAATGTAAAGTTTATACTTGAGTTGCATTTCATACCTAAAGGAAAGTTAAGGTAAGGTTATTTGAGCGTGAATTCCATTTGAATTTGGAGCGTAAAATTTAAGAAATCTATGAATTTTCGTTCAAAAGTATGTATGCTGCTATTATATATTTAGTTCACTCCTATCTATATTTTCACGCTAACGTATATCAAGTGCAAGTAATTCAGGTTTATGAAATTGGCTATACAAATTTAACGAGAAGTTAATTAAAGTTTGAGGCAGAAAGTTTAACTCGCGGTGCATGAAATATTATCTTCAGCCTCGGATCTCGACTTGTTATACCACAACTAAATTTTTGCTCCGAGCGTACACCGTTTATTAAGTGGAGTCTATTCTTAGAGAAGCACAATTGTTGCT